>MJUU01004799.1:0-17796 GCA_002080025.1 Modiolus philippinarum | reverse complement strand
CATACGTGAGGGACGAACTAGCAGAAATTATTAAAAAAAAAGGGAGATGTGGCATGATTGTCCATTAGACAGCCATCCACCAAATGTAGACGTCACGATACGGCCTTCAAAATGGATCGGGATCCATACCACAAAGCAAGCTGTAAAAGGCTCCCAAAATATAAAGTGTGTCAATATTCACAAGTATAACAATCGACCTAGTCCATTAAAACAACGAAAAACGAATTACAATAAACAAGTACATAAAGACAACCACTGGACTACAGGTTCCTGGCTTGCGGACAAGCACATAAAACATATGGCGGGATTAGGCCGGTTGGTGAACGCTCAACCCTCCCCTAACCCGGGACAGTGGTTTGACAAATCAACAATAAAACGCACTATAAAAATCAGTTGAAATGGGTTTAACTATTGAGATTGATACCAAAAACAAATACAATAACAATTATAACAAGATACGACAAGAAGTTCCGACCTCAAAAGAGTACTTGCAGTTTCCGTCTGCTAGTTCAAAACCCGAAGACAACTGATAATCACCCAAATTTTCCTAGTATTTCGACATCAATCAAAACACGTCCACTGGATTCAGTGCGAAACATCATACGAAATCAAGAAAAATGGGGTTGTGCAAATGTCAATGTAAAAATATAAAAATACATCGACAGGAAGTAGGAAAATGTATAAAAAATATGTATTGTCTAGTTAATTAGTAGGCTGTTAATAAGAAAGTCAATATGGGTACCAATAAAAACCATATTTAAAGATTTTACATTAATGTTTTAACGATATCCTTTACGAATGAGTTTGTTTAGATGACTTTTAAGACCATGTGGAACCAGTTTAAACTTACGAGCTTTATTAACAACGTTTCCATAAAAATTAGGATGTGATATTTCGTTTTTGATCAGATTATGACAGGTGCATCCATATCTAGATACATGTACCAAAGTATTACATGTATATTTATGAATGAATTTAGTGAACGTTTTAATTAGTTTATTGTAACGAAATCCTTGACTTAATAATTTTTCAGTTATACATAGATTGCGTTCATTAAAATCAGAAACGTTACTGCACACACGAGCATATCGAATAATTTGAGAAATATATACTCCGTAAGAAAGGGCCGTGTAAAGGAAAGTCCCCGTCAAGGAAGGGAAATTGACAATTGGGAATGAAAAATCATCCCTCTTGTAGTAAATTTTGGTTTTAATTTTATCTTGTATAATAGAAACATACAAATCCAAAAAATTGGACAGTTGAGACTGTCACGGTTAGCTTTATTTAAGGTTAATTCCGTTTGATAAATCTCGGTAGTGAATTGATAAAAATCAGAGTTATCTTATGAAAAGATATCGTAAAGGTAGAGGTAGGTATTGTTAAATTTGTCTAGCAGATCAGATTTAGATGGATCCTTATGAAGGTTGGCTATCAACAGAGATTCATAACAGTAAAGGATCAAATCAGCTATTAAAGGAGCACAGTTTGTGCCCATAGGAATTCCTACGAGCTATCTATAATCTTTATTGCTGAAACGGATAAAAATGTTATCGAGAAGGAAATTATCGTAATTAATCATATCCTCACAGGTACAGTGAGTATAGTTTTTATATTTATATTTTTCGTTGGAGAAAAAAGACCTTTCTTCATTATAGCAAAATTATTTGCAATCTGCTTTTTTGAAGCACCATTCAATCAAATATGAAAATTTCTGCTTAATGAGGTAATGAGGAAGTGTAGTATGAAGAGTAGAGAAATCATAGCTATCAACAGTTTCAAAAGGTTTGTCGAAAGCGTGTAATTTATCCAATACTTCAAGTGAGTTTCTTACACTCCAAAAATTCATGGGTGTTCCATGGAACACTTGTGTCGCCTGCTCTACAGAAGACCCAATTTTTGGCCAAGTGAACCTCTAAAAACTTTAAGTATCAGATGCACAATTAAATCAAGTGATCAACAAATTCTGAAAGATTGATTGGAATATGACTTATAGTTTTGAAAGAATACCTCATTAACAAATCAAATAAACAAATGAGCTATTTTGGCTCAGTGAACCTTTAAAATCTGTAAAATCAAAATATTACATATCAGATGCACAACAAGAACAGATGAACAACATATCCTATAAGTTTGGTTAGAATCTGACTAATAGCTATGATGGACTTGAGGATTAACTAACCAGAATAACAAATGAGCAACTTTGGCTCCGTGAACCTCTAAAATCTGTAAAATCAAAATTCGAAGTATCAGGCGCACATCTACACTAGGTAAACAATATATCCTGACACTTTGGTAGGAATTTGACTAGCAGTTTTGAAGGAACCGACAGACGACGCAGGACGACGACGTGAGACGACGGATAGTAATCCTTATGTGTCGACTCTGCTTACAGCAGGCGACAAAAAAAAAAAAGTTTACACCATTGTGTTGTTGGATTTGTATTGAGAAAGGTGTGTGTGATTAGTATTGTTAGTAGTTCGTAAAACTGAAAAACCCCCACAGTCTAAATAAGTATATATTAAGCGCAGTCTAACAGATACATGTCAGTAAGGAAGCTAAGGTCGTTTTTACATCGGACGTTGACAATAATTTGTTATTGTTTATTCTATTTTATGTTGTTTTGCGTTTTTTGCTTTTTTTTTTGTTTTTTCTTTCTACTGTTTTTTGGGGGGTGATATTGCTTTCTTTTTTCGATTTGTTTTGTTTTTTTGTTTTTTTTTTGGTTTTTTTTTGTTTGTTTGTTATGTTTGATTTTTCTTTGTATATGCAATAAGTGTTTTTAATATTCTTAAACTAGATAGCTACATCTTATAAGGTTGTTTAGAAGAGATGATTGAGATGCTCTATGATTCAAAAATATCGCTTGCAAAATAAAATGACCCGTCATTCTAAACCACGAAAAGGCTAGTCAACCATGAATTCGATTGAATATTAATTAGAAATTGAAAGTATGGACCAGATAAAACCTGATTGTATTGCATATGACTATGGTTTGCAAATTTGCATCAGACGACAAATTCAAAACAACTTAAGAAAAATGGCAAATGAGGGTAATAACAGAATTGCTAAAAAGAATTGTCAAGAGTCGGAATTCAAAGGTCCAAAACAAAAACAAACAAACAAATTAGGCACAGAAGGAACAGAAAACTGAATTTTTGTATGTCCTTTCATTCATTTTTAAAAAAAAATTCAGCAAATCATGCTTGCACAGTACGAAGGTTCTAGATGATGGACGGATTTGAGCTTGATCAAAATACTAAAAAAAGGTTAAGTTTGGTTCTGGGTAGTTATATCTACAATTACTATCCCTTCAGTGCAATCGAATGAAAGAGATGATATAAAGAACATATAACCCATCCATTTGTAACTCCGTATAGCCAACTAAGGACAGTGTTTTTGCATGTCAAAATCCTTTGATAAAACTAATACACGGACTTAAAAAACATATAATAATGACCATCTTCAAATGTAATTCCCTTCCGATGTTTATGTTAAATCTGACCAATTGAATTCTAAACGAAAATCAAAAATAAATTTCGCACGACTGGAGTGCTCCATAGTTTCAGTAGTTTAAATAGTTTTATCTAAAATTGGTTGTTCAGGCCAGCACCAAATAGTGCACTATTTTTGGTGAATATCCCCGTGGACTTAGGATCAAGCAACTGTTATCGATTCAGTGGCACCTTAAAGCCATAAAGGGTAATGATATATATTGAGATTATATAAAAACTTACATACATATATTGTGTAAATGGTTTACCTTCATGTGACATTCCAGCATCAAGACACTTTTTCATTCTACAGTGCTGACACCTATTTCGACTTATCGAATAATCAAACAATCTTCATTGTCACATGGTTTGTAGGTCAAATTTTGTCTGACAAAAATCTGCCAAAATGAGTGCTGAATAACTCGCAATTTTTATCTTTTCGGCTATAATATTACTTATTCCAACTTGAAATTCACTAGTAGGAAAAAAAATCAATTCTAGAGAACAAAACATAAACATGATAAACAATGTAAGTCACCAACTTTTTTTGTATTTGACTTATTCGTCATTTACTGTAGTTCTGTTTTCGTACTGTATTTGTCTTTTTCGGTTTTCATTAGTATCGTTTTTGAACGTTTGTAAGTTTGACAATAATGGCAAAAATATCCTATGAATTATTTTCATAACGTCCCTGTTATGTGAAATAATGGGCTGAGGATAACTGAACGACACAAGACAACACCGAATCCATTACGACATCTACGTGTCATTAATGCAGCCCGAATAGACAATACATTGTGCACATTTTACGACAATGAATGACTTCCAACTCCAACCCCTGCCTCCAATTATCTCAAATAATGTGCTTCATAATCAATAGTATTTACAATGGTGATTTGTATGATAATAAGCGGATACTGACAGTAATGTGAAAGTTATATAAAATACGGAGTGAAATAACGTGCGACCATGCCATATCGGCACATTCTGTTGTCATATAACACATGTAACACTATTGACATCATCATTTCAAGAGTAAAATGTATACTGCTTCAGAACTTTCAGAAATGTTTTTCAAAACATATATCAACTACCTTGCATCCCTCACAAGAAAACACACCATGCTTTATCTCCACATATTTTACATAAGATATGTCCGTCTGGATTGGCTTTCCTCACTGAAAAAAGATTATGTTCCCTTAATCAGTTCATACAAGTTCACCTGTTGAAAAATAAGAGACGTTTAGTGGAGATTCGCTCTCAGACTGCACATGTATTACTTAATTACAGACTCATTATCTTGAAATCATTAAATATCTTAAAACAAGCAGATTGTCAAAAATATATACGTTTTTGGTTTGTACATGTATTTGAACTAGTAAAAGAAAAATTGCTTTGTTCGCCATAAAAATCCTAAAAATATACAAAATACCGAAGTTACTACGAATTTAATGTCTGCATATGCGCATTTCGAAAACTTATGTCTCTTAAGTGCAGATCAAATAAAAACATTTGCAAATCCATCAACCATAAAAACTGATAGAGAACAAATTACCGATATTATCTAAAAATGAAAGCCAAAACCATCTAAGGACAGAGGTAATGACAAATTGTTTGATGAATTTGAGCCTTAAATTTCTATGTATTTTCAAAATAAGGTCAAAGCTTTCTACCTCCTTTCAGCTCTCTGTCTTAAGATGTTTCTTCTACTTTGGTTATTATAACATCATTATCAAAGTTCCATGTTTGTTCTAGGTTATTGTAAATGTTTCCAGTCCCTCCGGTACTATCTGTCCTTCCTACGTCATTAGCGCTACGCCCAGTTCCCCCTACGTCATTATAATGTTTTCTGTATCATCCTCATTTTGTCATAATTCACTTCAGTGAAGCAATATTTTCTCCTAGGGCTCAAATTTTCTCTGCCCACATAATTATCGGTAACATCATTACAATACTCCCCATTTTTGGAATATTTATCTTCATTGTTCTGACAAAACTCGATGTTCATTTTACACTCATTACCGTTTTCGCACAAATTCAGTTTCCTCACAAATTTATCACAAAGAAATTGTAAACAAATGTATGAATATGCAAATGTAACAAGGCCTAAGCTGATAAATTTTAGTAAAACTAACAACAAGCAACAGTCACGTTGTGATACACTTTTAAAAGCACATGGTCAAACTCGGAAAAGAATAGAACATGCTCTTTTCGCAAAATCAATTAAAAACAGGATGAATTTAAATATATCACATAAGTTGTCGAAATACGCATATGCACAACCTAAATTCACAGTTACCTCGGTATTTTGTTATCACAGAATGAATGTAATTCAAAGTTGCCTCAAATGATGATAGTATAAATATCACAGATATATTTGTGTATAAATCCCCGGATTTTAGTTCCACATGTCAGTCAATTCCCATATAGAAAGCCCTTATAAATTGTAAGTCTGTTTCATTGTTATTGTTTCTGTTTCCATTGAACACCTTACCACTTTAATTTAATCTAATAGTCTGCAACAGAATAAAAATGAAAGACTGGTTGTTCGCGGCGTGTTGGTTTTGAGACAGAATAGTTAGTTTTAATGTCTTGTCAGGTATGGATTGGTTTAGTGTCTTGTCAGATTTGGTATCTTTTGTCACAATTACATCACATTTTAGTAACTATTTCTATCGGTTTCTTATTATCCGGTAAAGTTCATCCACATAATCTTCAACAGAGAATAGACTCTTGATACCTAATGCATCAAATTTAAGAAAATGCCTAGTCCGTTTTTACACGCAAACGTCGGAATATGCACCCAACCAACTCGAGATTAAAATCTTCTAATCTAATTTTGCCCTCAGCTATATTTAATATTACTAATTTTGGCATTTAAACTATTTTTTTGTGTTGAAATTATGGATTTCCTTTATTTGGGTTCTTGTGCTGCTGAAAAGGAATAAATTTCCGAAACGGCCATACAGCTCATCAAAATTATTGCAGTTGGAGTAAACGTATGTGTTATGGTCTCATGTTAATTTACTCCATACCCTTTCGTAAGATACTATGCTGCATCGTCCTTTGCCGCCATGATATTTATACAATTGATCATGTCCTCGACAGAGAGTACTCGGCAAATCCCAGGCGCCTCCAGTTGGAGATGTCGATTCTGTCTACGACCTCCGAGTGTTCCCCGGAGCTTCCCCTCGCCTGGCAGTTCATGGAGCGGGCTATTTTGTCGACCTCGTCCATAACTATTTTCTTCATGAGTTTTGGAAGAAGTATATGAACGCTACTCCTCATGCCTGTGCCCAGGTTGCTGGGGCAACACGTGACCATCCCAAGGGCTGGGTCGGACATGAAGACAGAGTCTCTTCCCGTGATCTTCTTCACTCCGTCCTCGATCTCCTTGACCCCGCGTGAGAGATGAGAGACGCCGGAAAACGCTCTTAACGTCGGTTCCTTGCTCCATGGAAATGATTCTGATGTGGTCACCCTCGTTTATCCAACATAGGAACTTTTTATCCGTGGAGACGAAGATACCACGGCCGTAGGGCCAGTGCTCGTGGTATCCAGACGCGGCCTGCATCTTGTCCTTGCCCCGAAACAAGAAGTGATCGTCGATAAGCTGTTGTGTTTGCTCTGGCGTCATGTCTGTGTGGCGGTAGAAGGTTCCAGCCAGGTCCTCGGGCATCCCTTTAAAAACCATTTTCATCAGGTCCGCGATCTCTTTCCTCGTTTCTTTGGTACCACCGGGATTCAGCGGAAAGAAATTCAGATTTCTCGCAACTCGGATACGAGTGGAAATGATCTTCGACCTGGCCGAGTCGTTGATGTCTGCTTTTATCTTATCGACGTCCATGTTGGTAACGTGTTTCATGGTGTCTATGTTATAGCCTTTGTGGTACATCTCGATGCATGGCTTGTAAAAGTCCTTGAAGTCGTGGTAGCTCTCGAGGTCCCCGACGTGGCAGCCCATGAAGGAGGATCCGTTGACCACGGCGGTGTTGATGGCTCGGGCGATGGTCCAGCCGGCAGTCTTCGTCTTGTGGTCTTTGAACTTCTCAAACATCTCTTTTGTCATCACCTCAAAGAGAGAAAATGTCGGAAAAACTTTAAAACACAGTAAAAAGAAGAAAAAGTAAACTCTGTAGAATAGTCAAGTACACTATCTCAGAAATAGTACATTCGAAAAATAATCATATAAGTAAATCAGTCACTTCAGTTAAAATATAAAACATGGAATGTTGGCAGGTCTAACATAATTATTTACTGCGTTGGGAGAGTGCACTAAGGAGTTTGATAAGTTTGACTCTAAATATGTGGAGAAAAATGCAGTCTCTGGGCTTCCCCTGGAATGTATAAACTGTTTTAGGTAGAGTACTGAAGAAGTTGGAATGTTATCACCTGGTTATATATTCTAGAAACATAGTCAGCTCCTGATGCGATTTGTAGGGGGAAATTTCGTTTTGGTTGGGATGTGCGAAATAAGGGGACTTTTTTCACAAGTTGTATATTTGGCGCACGTTTTACCTGGGCGCATATACTCTTTTTGTGTTGTGCTTTAAGACGGTCCAGCTCTTTCGGCCATTGATTTTTGGCGAGATCTGGGTCAATGATGAGATCGAAGAAGGGATCCTTTCCTTTGATGTCTGCCATTTTGGAAGAATGTTTTCGACAGCCTGAGATCTACAAAAATCAAAGATACTAAACTTTAACATCATTATCTAACAGAAAGAAAAAACAGCACAATTTTATTTATTGTCTTTTTAAGTTAGATTAGATTTGATCGCAAAACTTTTCTATTGACTTAAAACTTGTCTCTACATGATTTCTTATATCC
Source organism: Modiolus philippinarum (assembly GCA_002080025.1). Lineage (NCBI taxonomy): Eukaryota > Metazoa > Mollusca > Bivalvia > Mytilida > Modiolidae > Modiolus > Modiolus philippinarum. The sequence continues at coordinate 9,477 of MJUU01004799.1, read as the reverse complement.
TCCCTCAAGACGGGAAAAAGCCAAACACCTCAATTTGTTTGTATGTCAATAACGAGTTGGAAAGTATGTGTGCCATATTGCGTCCAGTCATTGTTGCAATACATTTCCAATACATGTCTTTTTCTAGACGCTGTTCGTCTACAGGGTTGCACGGCACATTTCAATTTCACAATTCACAATTTCACACGAGTGAAATTTACAAAAATCGAAGTCCACAGACACGGCCAAAACGAGAACACAGAAAACAATGACGTTAGACAGAAACAAAGCACAGAAACAGAAATTACAACATTCAAAACAAAGGCACTCAAGGTGTGACCTCCAATGAAAATCAGAGCGGCATCAGGTGCTCCGGAAGGGTAAGCATGTCCTGTTCTGTTAACAGCACCCGTGAGTGATTCAATCCGGGAAAATGTCAAAGACGGTAGTCTAATCCGGGAAGACGCGAATCTAGCTGAAAATGTCTACTTTCATTTGGGATACTGACAGGTCATATCTTTCAATGATGTTATGGTGACGGTCATAGAATTTCTTGAGGGGTGAAAATAACATAAGGTTGAACAAATCCCTGACTAAGCAGCTTTTGGAACAGTGTTTTTGCTCTGTTCAAAAAATCACTGTACAAACTACACACTCGACAGTAACGAATCAACTGTGAAATGTACACTCCATAGGCTGGAGAGGTAGGTATATTGCTGCTGAGAAAGGGAAAGTTCACAATTGGGAAATTAAAATCATCACGCTTGTCATATAGCTTAGATTTCAACGTCCATCTTTGTCAATATACAATAAAAGATCTAGGTACGACTGAAGTAGGTGTTTCAGTTGTTTCTTTAATTTCAAGCTCATTTGGATAGATCTGATGTAAATATATAGGAAGGATATATATATGCTCCTTTTTTACACTCGCATAGTGTTTTGGTCTTCACGTGACAAAAATGGAGTCTAACACGTGATATCTATACACAATGTATTACTGTCCATGGCAAAACATATTACCTTTTGGTGCTTTCTGCGACAAAAATTATAGTCGAAAAAAGGTAAAGAGGAATAATAGAGAAATTCAGAATTAAAAATAAAGTAAAATAAAAACAGATTATACGCCTTTTCATGGCAAAATTGAAAACTAAATTCGAAAAAATTGTAGTTTTGTAATCTGAGAAATATACACTATATCATTCCGTTTTAGAATGTGTATAAGCATGAAAACAACTTGATAAATTTGAAAACTTGACCTCTGCATTATATATTATTTACGTTTTGGTATAAAGTGAGCGAAATAATCTCGGTATGTTCCAATTGTAAACATTTTTTTTTCTAAATTTTCTTCACTGGTAAAGGTAAGGAACTGCAATTTGTTCATATTCGTTGTACAACAGGACCAATATACTATAACTCCTCTAGGATGATGAGAAGATGATAAATGAAATAGTGTGATATGAAATGCGAATAATTTAATGGGGGAGAACAAATTGCTAAACAAACTGCTTCATGCAGTTGATATTATCTAACGAGGGGCGCTGCTTCAGTTCTGATCATCATGGACATGTGAAGTGTGTATAAATGGTGTGTAATTTGGGAGACGTATCAAATCAGGAAAGTAGAAAACGAGTCTTTGGTCCCGCATTCTATAGATCAAAGCTTCCACTGCAAAAAGAGACAAATCTCATTGTAGTATCGAATCATTGTATCAAGAGAAGTAAATCCATTGTTTTTCGGGAAACAAGTTTTTTTGGGGCCATTCTTTTCACAAAATTACGTGTCCAGCAAAATGTACTCGCTTTCTTTCCGTCTTTTTGTGAATGATGTATCCACACAAAAGCAACGAATCTATTTTGGATGACACCGCGAAAATTGAAGTCCACAAAAATAAATATTTCAAAAGTAAAAGATACTTTTCACAATACAATGCGAGGATGCCTATTTTTGTCGTGCAGGTATTTCCCATGATACTGTGTGGCTCACCTTTTTCAAATAACACAATACCGAAGTTACTGTGAATTTTGATTCTGCATATGCGCATTTCGACAACTTATGTCTCATGAGTCTCTTCAGTGCAGATAAAATCTAAACGTTTGGAAGAGCATAAAGTCAAAGATGTGTAAAAACTGGTCAAATGTTTCCACAGGACCGGAACCCTACGGAACTACACACATGACACACACTACAGCATTGTATATCAATTAAGGTCATCCTCAACCCTATTCTAGGCATATTATCCGGAATTCAGATGAACCAGCCATGCATTTCACCAAATGCCCCTGCTCTGCGCTCATATGTAGTCAATTTTTTTGTGGGGTTATTACTTGTGTGTGTAAATTATTTTAATCATGACCTTTCTGCCAGCAGACCGAACACAACTTAAATTTGTATCAACAAGAAGAAAAGTTGATATAGGGATCTTGAAAAAGGCTATTAAAGAACTGAATGAGATTATTGGAATATTTTTTCGGAAAAGAGATGAATTTGAGGATATGGAATATTCGAAATCTAAGAAAAGCAGTGAGTGGACACCATGCACCTAGTAATAGAGACAGATGGCTAACCCTATACATAGAAAATGAAAGGGATGATATTATAAGAGGGTTTAAGAAAGATTTCAAGATGAATGTTATACCGGTGTTCTATTGCCATTTTCCCCCCATGCCCATTTTCCCTCGGAAAAACAGGCATGTGTCAGTTCCCCCCGGAAAAAGGAGATCATTGTCAATCCCCCCAATGCCCCAATTTTTCCCCAATATACTGAACGTCATCGATTGTAACCGAACGTCATCGATAAAATGTTTACTTATTGATTTTTGATCATGATTAATTTGGCTTTACTGTTTGGGACATTTGGGAGTTATACATAATCCTTTTAATTTATGGGTTTTCACTACTTATTTTGATTCGATCTGTACTTGTGAATCATAAATCGTCGAAATGGTTAAATACAGAAACATGAGAAACTAAATTAACAATATGTTTTGTTTTATCTTATGTTAATATGTTTTATCTAGACCTAGACTGAACATGAAAAACGAGAATACAAAAAAAAAAAATAAATAAATAAAAAAAATCAATTCTCATCAAGATAATCTGATAATTGTAAGGAATCCTTGCAAAGAAGTTCTGAAGATGTGAATAATATGTTGTTGTTAACAGATGGACGTGAACATCCTTGTGTTATTGTGTCCTTTTAAAAGTAAGAAAGTGAAGGTGGCCAGACAATTCGAAAAGTCTAGAAGGCTGGAAGGACATTCGATCACGCGAAATTGCAAAACCCAAGATAAATTCACACGACATTTTGTTTCAGCAGATAGAGCAGATGTCAATTTCACCTGACATACGGTCCTATAAGCTTAAAATTTGCCAGACCGACTGAAACTTTGCCTGATTTGTCCTTCGATATTGGCGGCATAATTTAAAAATGAAATTAATGGAGAAAAAAAATTAAGATATCATCTGAAAGCACTTGGCAAAGCATAGCCCACGAATCCCGAAGTTTTACAAATTTAAGAACCTCTTACTGGTGAACAAGTCATCTTGACGAAAAACATTCAGGGGAAAATAACATTGGTCCAATTTTTTCCCAAGGGAAAAATAGGCACGTGCGAGTTTTTCCCCGGGGACAAACTAGCATGGGGAGAAATGGCAATACGTATACGTATTGCCATTTTCCGGGGGAAGAATGTGAATGGTCTCATTTTCCCCCGGGGAAATTAGGCACGTTCCAGTTTTTCCCAAGGGGAAAATCTAGTATGGGGGGGGGGTAAATGGCTTTATAAAACCGACAGAGGAGACTGCAATGCGTGAATAATTAAATGACTAAGCATTGTTATAAGACATAGCGATAAAACTTCATCAATAGTAATACTTAATATAAAGATATATGAGAACGAGCTAAAAAATGAACTGAAAGGTAATGACACTTGTAAATCAATTCCGAAAGATATTACTCAAAAGAACGAAAACAAAGATAAAAACGGTATGTTAAAGAAAGGCGTTATTTCAAAGGAAATGAAAAAAAATCTTCTTCCTAAAAGTACACATTCCGGTAAAGTACATGGCAATCCTAAGATACACAAACAAAATCATCCATTTAGAACATTAGTAAATGGTCGAAACCACCCGACAGAAAGAGTCGAAAATGAATTGACCGGTAATGTAAGATCGCTTCATAGCTTTATTCAAGACACCACAGATATTTTTACTGAAGTGTAATGAAATACACCAACCTTTATCTGAAAACACAATACTGTTTGTCTTGATGTTAAAAAACTATACCCGAGCGTTCCGAGAAAAGAAGCAAGGGTAGCGTGTTTGGAGGCTTCAGGCGAGAGAACAAACAAAGCAATACCGACGGAAAATGTTCTACAAATGCTTGACCTTGTTTCGGAAAATAACAATTTTTACTTCAACGGGAAAAAAATATTTACAGACAGAGGGAACTGCTATAGGCTCACATTTAGGAATGAGCCATTGGATCTTATGGGAAAACATATTCAAAGATCTTCTCCTCTGAGACTACTTGGCCAATTGGAACCATACTTGGTCACAACTGTCCTTAGTTGGTCCCCTTTGAAAATTGTGTCTGGCAAGTTCGTTACTGTCGAGCGTGTAGTTTGTACAGTGATTTTTTTAACAGAGCAAAAACACTGTCCCAAAAGCTGCTTAGTCAGGGAATTGTTCAACCTTTGTTAATGTCATCCCTCAAGAAATTCTATGGCCGTCACCAAAGCATCATTGAAAGATATGACGTGTCAGTATCCCAAATGAAAGTTGACATTTTCAGCTAGATTCACGTCTTCCCGGATTTGACTACCGACTTTGACATTTTCCCGGATTGAATCACTCACAGTGTGACGGGTGCTGTTAACAAAGCAGGACATGCTTACCCTTCCGGACCACCTGATGTCGCTCTCAATTTTTTTGGGAGGAGTTCACACTGTGAGTGTTTAGTTTATTGTGTTGTCTTGTTATATTTTAGTTCTGTTTTAGTTATGTTTGTAGTACCGATCTGTCCCTGTTCGTGTTTGGGTGCTCGGTGGTTGCAGAGGCTTTTCAAAATTTAACTTGGTACTGTTTGAGGGTTAGAGAAGTAACATGTACCAAGATTTTAAATTGGTTTTGTCTCAGGCTTAGCGAAAGACATTAACTGATCAGCTACCTCACAGATTTTTCAAAAACATATATGCCTCACTTACGGTGTAACGGGTGCTGTTAACAGAGCAGGACATGCTTACCCTTCCGGAGCACCTGATGTCACTCTGAGTTTCACTACAGTTCACACTGTGAGTGCCTTTGCTCTGAATGTTGTGATTTCTGTTTCTGTGCTTTGTGTCTGTCTTGCGTCGTTGTTTTTGTTTCTGGTGTCATTGTTTTCTGTGTTCTCGTTTTTGCCCTGTCTTTGGACTTCGATTTTTGTGCATTTAACTCCTTTGTTCCTTCGGTATTCTACTGCCTTGTCCCATCAGATTCAAGATGGCCGCTAGTGAACAACATATATGTTCAGCCTTTGTTACTTTCGTCCCTTCAGAAATTCTATGGCCGTCACCACGACATCATAGATAGATATGGGATCAATTAACTTGTATGCCAACAATCCTTGAACACAAGGATGGTTAACAATCTATCCAAGGATTGTCCAAGGATTGTTCTATATATTTCTATGAATTGCATTACAGTGATGATATAATACTTCATAAAATGTTAAAAATTGATTTTATTAATTTATTTTGTTTACTTTTATGAAATTATATACAGAAATTGTGAAAAAATGAGTGTGTTCATATAGGTATTCTTTGAACTTTGTTAATTAAATTATACCTGAAGCTTGGCTTGGAATACATGTAGGTTTGAATAGGAAAATATGACCATATGCATCAATGTCTGACATGATACATAGATTAAATTTTAAATTTAAGAACTGATAACATCAACTTAATTTTTTTGTAATGGTTTAGTAGTCCATAAAAGGGCTCTTATGTATTACTGCAGTACTGATCCTTAAAAAGATTTAGACAGGTTATTGTTCTGCTATCTGCTGGCATATGTTGTTTGCACCTTCTGCAGTTTTTCTCCATGAGTCCTGCCACATTCTCTCATCAAGGTACATTGGAATGCATCTGATGATTTTTATAGATCTTTAAACAACACGTTTTAAATTGTCACACATAAAAAAATATAATTAATTTCATACCAAGACCCAAGCTGTCATAATCCCTAACAATCACAAACAACGGTATCCATTCTGCTATATTCATTTATCAATATATGTATAAAACATTTATTTTGTCTTACAAAATCACTTTTTCAAAGATGAGAATAATTAATCATCAAATACATCTTCAGTCACTGAAAACTACAAAATTTAAAAACAAAATCAACAATCTTTGGATAAAATTTTTATCCAAGGATTGTTGACAATCCTTGTGTTCAAGAATTGTTGGCATACAAGTTAATTGATCCTAGATATGAAATGTCAGTGTCACAAATAAAAACTGACATTTTCAGCTAGATTCGCGTCTTCCCTGATTTGACATTACCGGTTTCGACTTTACCCTGGATTGACCCACTGACAGTGTGACGGGTGCTGTGCACAGAGCAGGACATGCTTACCCTTCCGGGGCACCTGATGTCACTCTTGTTTATTGAGAGTTCACACTGTTAGTGCTTTAGTTTTTTGTGTTGTATATGTAACGTTCGTGTGTTTTGTGGGCATGTGGTGTCTTTGGTCTTCCGTCTTTTGGTGTTCTTGCTTTTGTTTTGTCTCTGGACTTTAATTTGTGTAATCTTGTGCTTTGTTCCTTCGGTATTCTACTGCCGTTGATTTGAACATGAGACCCTATGGGAAAACACATTCAAAGATCTCCTCTCAAACTATTAGGCCTTTATGGCAAAATCATTGAAATATGGCTTTTTTAGATTGATAGACACTCCTGTTCTTATTTTACTTTTTACCAAATCATTTATCAACCAAATACCGGAAATAAACATGTACCAAGGACTTTTACCTAAGTAACAAGCTAGGGTTTCGGAGGCTAGATCAGTCTAGGTGACTATGAGAAGCGGGAAACATAGGCTAATTTGTTTTAAAAAAATCGGAAAACGACATTTTTTCACTATTTCATATTTCTTATTTTTCTAATTGCCAAATATTTTTTTAAGTAAATGATTGGGAATAATCATGTAGCATGGGATTTTACCTAACTTTACAGATATTTGGATATAATATATAACTTATTATTTTATAACATATGGCTTTAAACAATATGATATTATTTGGGAGTCTGAATATTACTGCTTAAAATAAAGAAATAAATAAAAACTTACCTTATATTGCAATGAATAGAATAAACCGTATTTGGTGAAACGAGAAAGCGAATGTGTTCAAACTCTGATATGCAAGCGTAAGTCTTGATCACATGTGTTTGATTTAATTGGCCGACCAATGAGCATTATGATAAATTGCAATTAAAAACTAATTAAACATTTCAATATACTCAAAATTCTAATTTCTTTTCATTCATTATACATATATAGGTGTGAAAAATTGTGCAATCGATGGCTTACCTGTTGAGCAGTGTTACACCTGCCATGTTCCGCCGGCTTGGATATGGCTTACCTTGGACCAACGCTAGCCGACAAGTTGAGCAATGTCACACCTGCCACGTCCATTTTAACAATATGATGAAAGACTTTCGACTAAGAAAACAGTTCTTTGTAGCAAATCTTTAATTAATTGTCTACATTTAGAATAAAAGAATTAATTGATAAAATTGATTTTTTTTTTCAAAATGAAATTTAAAAAAATATATCAGAATTTAATATGTTGGGATAAATTAACACTAGTGAAAAGAAATTGATAAAAAAATATATAAAAAGAATCTTATCTTTATAATTCTTTTGACAATTATTAAAATAAACGAATTTTAAATATCGGCAAAAAGTCAAATTCCGGGATACAAAGTGATGCAAGAAATTTATATTTCTATTGAAATATAGACCATTTGTAATTGAGTCTTAGTGTTTTAAAAACCTTAGTTGTAGTCTAAATTGATACAATAACTTAAATAATTTTGAGTATTAGTCTCTCAACAAAAAATATTTCTTTTCAAATTTCGGAAAAAAACGTAAAATCCCGCGAATTACCAGTGATGGCGGAAACTAATATTGCCATTTTGATATACATCTTATGTAAATGCGCAATGCTATTTTAAAAAGCTAAGACATAGGCAAAAATGATACAATAATTTTTATATCCTTGTGTATTACCAATATAACAAAAATAAATTTAAAAATTTAAAATATCGGTAAAAAAGTCAAATTCCGGCATAAACAAGTGATGCAAGAAATTTATTTTGCTATTGATATATGGACTATTTGTAAATGAGTCTTAGTGGTTAAAAAACCTTAGATGTAGTCTAAATTGATACAATAACTTTAATAATTTTGTGTATTTGCCCCTCAACAAAACATTATTTTTTAAAATTCAAATTTCGGAAAAAAATGTAGAATCCCGCGATTTACTAGTGATGGCGGAAACTAATATTGCCATTTTAAAATGCACCTTTAGTAAATAAGTTATGCTATTTTAAAAGCTTAGATATAGCCAAAAATGATACAATTATTTCTATATCCATGTGTATTAGCAATATAACAAAAAATAAATTTAAAAAAAAAAATAAAATATCGGTAAAAAAGTCAAATTCCTCTATAAACCAAAAAAATTATGTTGCTATTGAAAAATGTTCCATTTGTATTTGAATGTTACTGTTTTAAAAACCTTAGAGATAGTATAAATTGATACAATAACTTTAATAATTTTGTGTATTTACCTATGAAATTTTTTTTTCTTGAAATTCAAATTTCGGTAAAACAATTTAATCTCGGGATTTACAAGTGATTGCGGAAACTAATATTGCACAGACCTACTGAATCATTTGACTCTTCTGGTGATGAGGGGACGCATTTGATCACAGCCAGAGTATGCTGGCACACATCTACACAGGTGGCCAGTTACGGGACATGCAACAGACTGACCTGCCCGGTGTACAGGGTCTTCACACCCATTCCAGGGATGAGGGGTCCAAGCCAAAGAGTAAGGGTAAGGGAGTCCCTTCAGGGCGAGGTGACAAGTTTGTTCCTCGCAGGTCTCTTTTTACTTCTCCTGACAGTGGGAAGGTTTAGGCTCCTATAAGGGAGCCCTTATCACCCCCTCTCCGCGACCAGTTCGGGGTACATCAAGACCCCAGTATCGACAGCCGGACGAAGGATCATATACCGACAGCTTATCCTCTAGTTCAGACTATTAGCCCCTTCCGACCATAGCTCGACCGTTGATGACAGTGCCTCACCCGAGGAAGGTCGCCTGCTATTGGAACCTCCGGGTTCTGGTGTCAAAAGGTCTTCCTCGACCATATCAGAGAAGAGGCCTGTCATTAACAAGAGTAGTTAACTATGGGGAAAAGTCGTAGGTTTTCAAAAAACGTTTTT
>MJUU01004798.1:132688-154197 GCA_002080025.1 Modiolus philippinarum | reverse complement strand
GACTATCATGTCCTTAGCAACAAAGCTAATTTTTCGAAAAAGTCCTAACCAACCGTAGGCAAAAAGTTTTTGTAATATTGTAAAGAGGAAATAAATGACAATGCCAACCTGAAGTGACTATCATGTCCTTAGCAAAAAAGCTATTTTTTCGAAAAAGTCCTTAGCAACCGTAGGCAACCGTAGGCAAAAAGTTTTTGTTAATGTTGTAAAGAGGAAATACATGACAATGCCAACAGGAAGTGACTATCATGTCCTTAGCAACAAGCTAATTTTTCGAAAAAAGTCCTTGGCAACCATAGGAAAAAGGTTTTGTAATGTTGTAAAGAGGAAATGAATGACAATGCCAACCGGAAGTGACTATCATGTCCTTAGCAACAAAGCTAATTTTTCGAAAAAGTCCTAAGCAACCGTAGGCAAAAAGTTTTTGTAATATTGTAAAGAGGAAATAAATGACAATGCCAACCCGAAGTGATAATCATGTCCTTAGCAACAAGCTAATTTTTCAAAAAAGTCCTAAACATCCTTTGAGCAAAAGACTAATAAAGATCAGACATTTTGTTTACACTGCATTTTGAACTGAAATAGACAACAAAATCAAACTCAAACATGTAATCATGGTAAAAACTGGTGAAAGACCTTGCAATTGTTCTCTGAACAATTCACCTTTTAATTATTACTATTATTATTATTATAGTTTCCGCGACAAATCATTTCGATACTTGGTTGGGAAGATGTCTCCTAAAGCGGGATCTTAAATCTAAGGGGACGACAAAATTCTATTTATAGTAACGGAGTTATCTGTCCCGGTCAAAAAAACCTTGTTATCGGATAATCTCGGAAACCGCAAAAGATAGCTGAAGAAGTGTAACGGGAAAAATGGTCCTTGTTCCATGTGTCATGGCGGAACTTTGTTACATTTGGACCGAAACCGTTCGGTATGTTTTTTTTTTTTTTTTTTTTTTTTTTTTTTTTTTTTGAGTTATTGCCCTTTGGAAAATTTTGAGTTTCCGTGAATGCCTAATACTCCCAAATGATAAGTCGTAAAGACCTGAAACCTTCACCATTGTTAATAAGTGACATATGGCCATCTTAAAATGTCAAGGTCACCGATGACCTTTTGCCTTGTTATCGCTGTAACTTGTAAACTGTAAGAGATGGATGATCAAATGTATTTGAGAAAAATTTGTCTCCTTTAGGTCTACATTTGACACTGGGGTCCAGAATAATCGGATCATTTATTTTGGACCTATGGCCCAAAAACCATTTTTCGAGGTTCGCTGTAGCGTGAGATCTGCCAGTCCCGTGAAAACTGCCAGTTCCGTTTCCGGTTTGTTGTCTGGCTTGTGGATTTCACGCAGGGGGGTCGTGAGATTTACCAGCCGTGAGAAATGCCAGTTCCTTTTCCGTTTGTTCTATACTTGAAATCGAAAGTACAATAGTATTCCACGTCAATACATTATATGACTGAACTACTTTTTATATGATTTAAAAGTTACTTAAATAATCAAAATAAGATATGAAAACAGTCCATACAGTAGTTTCAAGATGCACACCGGCGGCAAGCAGAATAAAACAAATGACAATTGGGGAGTAAATACGATGTAATAATGTATCTGGTGGCATCTAGCGGCTATGATTTCCGGAAATTAAATGATAATACCTGATTTCCATAATAGCCTTTATCTAATGTAGAAAGTTTTCCCTATAAAAGCAACACACTGTTACACCGGTAAGAGACATACCATAATTTTCTTTATTTTATTCTCTGAAATTGCATATCCCCTCCAGAAAAGATAATAAATTCACTCAAAGTAATTGCTGCACCCAACCCCTACCCACCCCCAACAAATATTGAAAATTGGGCAGCAGATCTGGAGCTATATCATTTTTTATCAGATGCAAAATTGCATTTTTATGGCATAAATGGAATTTTTTTTTACAACATTATTTTCCACTAGACCAGACTGGGGCCAAGCTGCTATTTCCCATGGTAGAGTAAATAAATTCTTTATGATCATTGCGCCCTGTTGTTGTCTATGTAATGAAACCATCTTTTTAACTTTTTGGGGGCAAGGGGTGACGGTGTTTGTTAGAACACTTTGTCAATTGATGTTATGTTTATTGATGAGCCTACATGCATGAAAAAAGGGCAAGGGCGAGTGTAGCATGTTGACCACTGAAACAACCAATACCGCCCTTTAAAAAAAAAAAAAAAACAATAACCAAGAAAAAAAATTGCATCCTGTCTTTTTGTGCCATTGGATATTGTGTTAAAATCTCACAAGATTGAGTGATCAACTGGAATTAAAGTTATAGACCAAAAACTCAAAATTTTTGTGGTCATTGAAAAAAGGCTTGGTGTTCTTGAGAACACCTCATGTGTTTCTTGAACTATCCTCTTAAGCGGTTTAATCAATCGCTTTAATAAAACTGAACAAGATATCCTGAATATTTTGTTCCACTTCCGTATATATTGAGGAGTTGTTGATAAAAAAAAATCTACAGACAAAAATGAGCACTTTGGCTCGGTGAGCCTCTTAATTCATTTATACTAAATTCAAGTATCTGGGTCATAACTAGAAAACACGAACTAGATATCCTTAAGTTGGAATCCTAATTAAGGTTTTAGGAAAATACTGACAGATGCAAATATATCCAGAATGTTTTGTTCAAATCTCACTTACAGTTTAGAAGTTGTGTATCAAAAATTAGAGCTACAGACAAAGATGAGCATTCCGGTTTGGCAAGCCTCTAAAATTTGGAGTGTACGGCATAATGTGCACAACAACTAGATCACATAAAAAGATATCCTGACAGTTTGGTTCATATCTGACTTGCAGCTTGAAGGAGTTGCTTAAATACAAAGCACAGACAACAACACAAGACAACCATACCGATCCCTACATATCCATTCTGATTACTACACAGGAAGCATGGATGTAACGTTATACTAACATGTAGTGATGAATTGTACTCTCCCGGCTATAAGGAGCATATGAAATTTACTTTAAGGGATAAGTTATTGCTCATTGTTGAGCACTTCTTGGTGACTTCAAGATGGACAACAATAGAAGAGTTTTCTGTTGCTTAATAAATTTTTCTGCACATGTACCGGTACCCGTATTATTAAGAGATTTTGTCTCATGTATATTTACTCCATATCATTTCACTTGAGTATTCAATATGCAAGAGATTTATGATTTTTAAATAAGGTCAAATAATAAACTAAGACTGGCCATGACAGCTACCAGTACATAATCTTGAATTTCTTTTAGGTACCTCAAAAAGATTTTGGTAGAGGGACCATGAAAATTGTTTTTCATACCAAAAATGATTTCAGTAACGGTAGATGTTTCAAGAAGATATTTAAATATTGGCCAATTATTATTGATATTGACCAACATTGTTTGCCCTTGTGTCAATATTGACTTTCTTAACGGTACTTTTAAATTCTCATTTTGGAAAAAAAATTTATGCCAAGTTTGGTGTCATTACTCCTGAAAATCCTGATGACGACTACGACAACAGATGTTAAGTGATGGCTGTAGCTCAAATGATCTTTTGGATATGGAAAGCTAATAATACAGGCTTATAAATATTATAAGATCTTAATTCAAACATAAGATAACTTGAATCTTTTACTATTGCACATACTATTTTATAAAATAACAAGAACACTTTTATCATACCAAACACTCTCTCGACAGGCAGTATTTATACATAAATATAATTCACCCTCCTTATACACTACCTACTCATACTACTTCCACAATTACACAAAAACTAGTTTTTTTCAATAGAAACACCCAATACACAAACGCTCCATAATGAATACATGTACAATCTATAGACATTTAATCATTTACCCAGGAAGACTAACACATAAATAAGTTCTCTATTAAACTTTTTAGATGTAAAGTTCAAAACAATGCTTCCATAAAACATTTTAAGTCCAAAATGCTGCAATTCAGTTCATTAGCACAAATATCTACTTTATCTGTGCATGGACAAACATATAATACATTCGTCTTGTGATGATGAGCTGAACTTAGTATGAATCCAGTGGCCATAAACACAGCAGTGGAACAGTTCGCCTTTGTTCTCTGTGACATCTAGCATCACATATATGGTCTGATTTCTTATTCCGGCTTATAAAGTTTTTTTTTTATATACTACTGATGGGTAAGTGGACATGTCTCATGATGAATACTGGTACACCAACAACAACACATTCAGCATTCTAAAAAAATAATTTAAATGTCTTTTAGAACCTACATTTCAGTTTTCAGTGCATGTTTTAATTTACAGAATGGCAAACTTACCGGCAATTCAAATAACAAATTATTTCTTTTATACTCTGCCACACGAAGTGGAGAGGTATTATGTAATAACCTCAGTTGTGCGCCTGTCTGTCCCGCGAAGGTTTCCGACAATAACTTCAGAATAAAACTAGAGGCTGAGAGACTGAGTCTGTATCGCTTACCTGACAAAATGCTGAAAAACATAGTTTTTGATGTTTTACGTGGTGGCCATTTTTTTTTCTGTTTTTTTTTTTTTTTTTTTTTTCTTTTTTGTTGGATTGAACTGAAATGAGCAATCTTTGTAAAGGACCTCCCATACATCATTCCTGTAATGTTTGGTTGAATTTGCTTCAGTGGTTTCAGAGGAGTTAATGAAATGACGTTTTCCCATGTTCAATGTTAAATATAAATTCTGTGCTGGCAACCGTGTTGTTTGTTGGATCGGAAGCAAATGAGCAATCTTTGTTAAGGACCTTCCATATGTTATTCCTGTAAACTTTGGTTAAATTTGCTTCACTGGTTTCAGGGGAGTTGATGAAAATGTGAAAAGTTAAAAGACGGACGGCGGACACCAACTGATGGCAATAGCTCACAAAGGGTCAGGTGAGCTAAAAACATACTGTCTTCAAACTAGTGATGTTAGCTGATGAACATAAAACTCTGACCAAGGTCGTTTGGGGTTCAAAGGTAAAAGTGGTGCTAGAGTACACATGTACAGCATATTGAACATTAGTCAATTTGAACAAGTGTAAACATAATAGTTGTTAATTGACTCGGTAAGGTAGTGGAGACCGTAAAATCCACCAAGCCCTAGTCTGAAGAAGGACAATATCCCCCTTTCAAGAATAAAAAAAAAGACGCTGATATCTAACAAAAGCAACAATTTAACTAATCCTGAAGTAAGTGCTATTTTGGCCAAAACATTCTATTGAAATCAGATAAAATTGATTTTTTTTTTTAATTTGCATATTTACCAATTTGGCCCTTTATTGCTAAGAAAGGAGACAAGGTATTAAAATATGATGCTTGTTCTTTGTTTTTAATTTTTTTTTTTTAATATTTTCATAGTTCTACCATCTAAAGTGTAAAACAAGTCCTTGCTTAAGCTCAAACTTTTAATTATTTAACACTTTCGACAAAACTATGATAACGATAGATACTATATTTCCAAAGACTAAAATGAAAGAAACCAAATAAAAATCTGACGAATAATAAATTTTCTACAACCTGATATGTTAAAACAACCAATCTGGTCTTTTTGGTGCCTTTTAAAAGAATGGTTTCCACAAAACTCCAAAGGCCCTCATCATCCTTTGCTTTTTTTTGAGCGAAAGTACATTTGTGTCAACATTGCATAGCCTTGGTCAGTTGGAACTTTAGATATTACCCAGAATTACAAAAGTATCTACAGATGACAACATTGGATAATGATGTATGAAGTTGGAATACAAAAATGAAGTGACTAAATTCTGAGGATCTTGCTTAATGTGTGAAAAAAACATAGTAAGTTAAAATTACCATAATGGTACAAACTCGACAGGAGTTACCATCTTGAATTCTGCCTTGTTTCCTATAAACAACCAACTGTTTTTGGTACATCACTGTTTATGTTTCAGCAGTTGATAAAGTTCTTGAAAATAAAAAATAAACAATTACTTCTCTTAACATCATCACCTTAATCTTTATGAAAAAATTTAGTCAATAAGCTAGAAATACTGTTAGCATAGCTCATCCCTCCACATGGGATACATGAAAGCACAAGTCTATGTTTTGATATGTGAAACCCCCAATAGTTGATGATCATAAAGGTCAAAATATATGAAATAGAAGTCCGAAAATGGTTATTGTTGAATAATTTCATAGGAGTTATGCCAGTTCTTTGGATGCTCCACAGCGGGGTACTTCTTTTTCCCGTGTTTTCATACATGTACAGCCATATTTTGATATATTACAAAAGAAGTCACAGACACCGCAAACAGAGAAAAAAAATAAAAATGAAAAGGGAGATAACTCAGGAACTACAGCTTCAAAATAATGACTTCCCCCTCCCCCTCAATAATCTTTTTTTTTCAGGACACTGAATGTGTCAATACACAAAAGAAAATATTTCAAAATAAAATTTACTGTATTGTATGATAAATTTATTGATATTTACCTAATATATACTTTAAAAATTCAATTAGGAAAAGAAGATATAAGGTGATATTTTTACTTTTAAAAAAAACTACAGGGATATAATAAACTGAACATACTTCCAATACTGCAAATTTTTGAGTATTTAACAGCCGTGAGAATAGGCAGCCTGGCCCCATTTAGGATTATTATACCAATACCCTATCATATATTAAATCAAGAAATGTATATTTGATCATTTTTGAGTATTTCACAGTCATGAAAATTGGCAGCCTGGCCCCATTATTGATTATTATACCCGATCCCTATCATATAAAAATCAAGAAATATATATTTGATCATTCCGGATTATTTCTCAGTTGTGAGAATTGGCAGCCTGGCCCTATTTTGGATTATTAGATCCGAACTCTATCAGATATGAATCAAGAAATATATATTTGATCATTCCATATGATTTCACAGCCGTGAGAATTGGCAGCCTGGCCCCATTTTGGATTATAATACCAATACCCTATCATATATAAATCAAGAAATATATATTTGAACATTTTTGAGTATTTCACAGCCGTGAGAATTGGCAGCCTGGCCCTATTATGGATTATTATACCAATACCTATTATATGAAAATCAAGAAATGTATATTTTATCATTCCGGATTATTTCACAGCCGTGAGAATTGGCAGCCTGGCTCCATTTAGGTTATAATACCAGTTACCTATCATATATAAGTCAAGAAATGTATATTTGATCATTTTGAGTATTTTACAGCCGTGAGAATTGGCAGTCTGGCCCCTTTAAGGATTATTATACCCGAACCACATCATATATTTATCAAGAAATGTACTATTTGATCAATCTGGAGTATTTAACAGCCGTGCGAATTGGCAGCGTGGCCCCATTTAGGATTATTATACCAATACCCTATCATATATTAAATCAAGAAATGTATATTTGATCATTTTTGAGTATTTCACAGCCTCGAGAATTAGCAGCCTGGTCAAATTTTGGATTACAATACCAATACCCTATCATATAATATCCAGAAATACATATTTGATCATTTTTGAGTATTTCACAAGTTGCTTTTGAGACATGCGGGGTGCATTATAAGAACATTATGGTACCTGTCGCCAGTGTCTGCTTTTTTATTCCTACTAGGAATCCTAGTGTCAATCCAACATATTTTTGCACTAGTCAGAGAGTTGGACTCGTACTGGGTGTAGGTTGACTCTAGCTCATAGACAAATATTAGAAAGATCTGATCGAAGCCTAATGTACCAAATTACTTGACATACATATATATTTAATTCCATCATACTTACATTCAGTATTCACACGCGCTTACATTTTCTACTTTCACTTTCTCCGATTCTTAACCGGAAGTCACTCTTTGCTTGCAAATCTCACACTGGAAGGGACATTGTATTTTTCCGGAACCGGAACAGGCAGTTCTCAAGGGCTGGCAGTTCTCACGCTACACCGATTTTAGAGTTTTTTGCATATATCTCAAAAACTATTAAAGATACAAAGAAACAATAGAAGGTAAAATGTTCAACTCAATGTGGCCGATAAAATTGGGTCAAGGTAAAAGGTTATGGTCCTTAGCAACAGCGTAATTTGCCATAAAAGTCCTTAGCAACCATATGCAAAAAGTTTTGTAATGTTGTAAAGAGGAAAAAATGACATTGCCAACCGGAAGTGACTTTCCTGTCCTTAGCAACAGTCTAATTCTTCGAAAAAGTCCTTAGCAACCTTTGAGCAAAAGACTTATAAAGATCAGACCTTTTGTTTACACCACATTTTGAACTGAAATAGACAACAAAATCAAACTCAAGCATGTAATCATAGTGATAACTGGTGAAAGACCTTGCAATTGTTCTATGAACATGGTTTTTCTTGTTAGCAGATATACTCTGACACCGTAACCGATATTGAAAATCGGAATAGGGAAAATGTTTCATTCATGCTCAGGATGATTTGTCATGCAAAAAAAAATGGGGGTCGCGACCCCGGTTACGCGTTTTTGACCCCTGATTATGCAAATTTCTCAAAATTGTCAGATTTTGATGAAATTTGTTATCCAGGTTCCTTCAATGACCCTGATTACAAATCTGAGCTCAAAGAAGATTTTGTCCCCCATTTTCAAAATGACCGCCATTTGAAATTTTGTTATCACAATATCTCGGAAACGAAAGTAAATTTATAAAGATATTATAATGCAAAAATGTTCCTCTCATTGAGATCTACATTTTATTCAATAGGCACGAAACTCTGTGATCAACCGTTTTTGAGTTATAGCCCTTGATGCGTTTCAGTGAATCGGTTTTATGCGAATAACCTTTAAACGCTTACATATAATATAGTAAACACATATACTTAAAGTGATCAGTGTGAAAAGAGCTTCAATTTAAGTCCCAGGTTGAAGGTCATCGGTGACCGTTGACCTTGACTTTTGCCCTTGTTGGCATATAAACTCAAAAACCGTAACAGATGGCTGAAAAATTATATCATCAAAAATGTTCATCACGACAAGGACTACATTTGTTTTTTTTTAAACTGAAGCTCTTCGATGACTCCCCAAAAAGATATTGCCGTTGACGCGTTTCCGATATAGGGTTTTACGTATAACTTTTAAACCTTTACAGATAGTATGGTCATGTAACATATCAAGTTAATCAGTAAGAGGAGACCTTCAAATTGACCCCGAAGTCAAAGGTCATCAAGGTCATCGGTCAAGGGCATAGCCAAATTTAAGTTTTTTTATGGTAAAATCTTAAAACAATTAGAAATGGCTACTCTAATATCTTGGAGACAATGTGCTTCTCATCAAGATGAGTTTCAACATGTGACATAACAAAACATAAAATAAAAGCATAACATTGACTGAGAAAGACCTTGCAATTGTTCTCTGAACAATTGTCCTTTTAATTATCATTATTTTCCCTGTTCTTTCGTAAGGTCTCTGTATGGAAAATTTTTTGACGTATCATTACGAAACTTCGTGGAGTAACTGGAAGTTGAATATTATATTTCGAATTTAGCGTACAGATTAAATCTATTTTTAGTAACAGAGTTATCTCCCCGACCACTGTTTGTCTTGTTATCAGGTAAACTCAGAAACCGTAACTGATATCAAAATTCTGAATGGAGGAAAATGTTTCATTCATCCTCACAATGATTTGTCATGCAAAAAAAAATGTGGGGTCGCGACCCCGGTTACACATTTTTGATCCCTAATTTTGTCTATTTCTCAAAGTAATCGAAATTTGATGAAATTTTGTATCCAAGTTGCTTTAATGACCCTGATTACAAATCTGGGGTAAAAAAAAATTTCGTCCGCCGTTTCCAAATTGGCCGCCATTTGAAATTTTATTGTTGCGATATCTCGGAAACCAAAAAAAAATTCTGAAAACATTATATTGCAAAAATACCCCTCTCATTGAGATCTACATTTAATTCAATAGAACAAAAACTTTGCGATGAACCGTTTTTGAGTTTTAGCCCTTGACGCATTTCCGTAAATCGTTTTTTTTTAGTAACTTTTTAACGCTTGCAGATAGTATAGTAAACATATATGTTTAAAATGATAAAGCATTAAAAGACCCTTAATTTGAGTACCAGGTTGAAGGTCATCGAATATCTTTGACCTTTTCCTTTGACCTTGTTATCAGATGAACTCGGAAACCGTAACAGATAGCTGAAAAAGTATATCATCAAAAATGTTCATCTTGTCAAGGGCTACATTTGTGTTATCAAACCGAACCTCCCCAATGACTCCCCAAAGAGTTATTGCCCTTGACGCGTTTCAGAAATAGGTTTTTTGTGTATAACTTTTAACCTTAACAGTTAGTATGGTCTTGTAACATATTAAATTAATCAGTTAGAAGAGACCTTCAAATTGACCCAACGTCAAAGGTCATCAAGGTCATCGGTCAAGGTCATAGCCAAATTTTAGGGTTTTCTCATGGTTAAATCTTTAAAACAATTAGAAATTGCTACTCTAATATATTAGAGACAACGTGCTTCTCATCAAGATCATTTTAAACATGTGAAATAACAAAACATAACATAAAACATGACATTGACTGGGAAAGACCTTGCAATTGTTCTCTGAACAATTGTCGTTTAAATTATTATTATTATTCTACCGTAAGGTGTCTGTACGGAAAACCTTTCAACGTATCATTACGATACTTCGCGTACTAACTAGAAGCTGAAAATTCTCATTCGAAATTAGGGTACGGACAAAATCTATTTTTAGTAACAGAGTTATCTCCTCAACACTGTTTTTGTTGTTAGCATATAGACTCAGAAACCGTAACCGATATAAAAAATCTAAGGTTGGGAAAATGTTTCATTCGTCCTCAGGATGATTCATCATGCAAAACAAATTTTTGGGGTCGCGATCCCGGTTACGCGTTTTTGACCCCTATTTTTGTCGATTTTCAAAGTTGTCAGATTTTGATGAAATTTGGTATCCAGGTGGCTTAAATGACCCTGTTTACAAATCTGGGGTCAAAAAAATTTTTCGTCCGCCATTTTCAAAACGGCCGCCATTTGAAATTTTGTTATTGCGATATCTCGGAAACGAAAAAAAATTTCTGAAAACATTATATTGCAAAAATGTTTCTCTCATTGAGATCTACATTTGATTAAATAAAAAGAAAACTGTGCGACAAACCGTTTTTGAGTTATAGCCCTTGACGCGTTTCGGTAAATCGTTTTTTTTTTGCGAATAACTTTTAAACACTTACAGATAATAAAGTAAACATATATGTTTAAAGTGATCAGCATGAAAAGACCTTCAATTTGAGTACCAGGTTGAAGGTCATCAGTGACCTTTGACCTTGACCTTTGAACTTTTTAGCAGACTAACTCGGAAACTGTAATAGATAGCTGAAAAATTATTTCAGCAAAAATGTTCACCATGTCAAGGACTACATTTGTCTCATTTGGACTGAAGCTCTCAGATGACTCCCAAAAGAGTTATTGCTCTTGACGCGTTTTGGAAATAGGTTTTTTGCATAGAACTTTTTTAACTTTTACAAATAGTATGGTCATGTAACATATCAAATTAAGGTGGTTTTGGTGTCTAAAACTGCGCATCCATCTTGCGCATGTGATGAAAATTGGAATTTACCATTAAGATGTTGTAAAAATGTATTTGAATAGTTCATTGATAATAAAGAAAATGAAATAAGCAACTTTTATGCTGCAAGTGTGCAAAATATATCACATTTTTGAAAAACTCTAATTTTATTAAGGGGAGATAATTCTAAAGAAATATTAACGGGAAAATCACATTTTTATGATTTTTTTCAAAAATATGATCGGTGACTCCATTTTTTAATTTCATATTTCCAAAGTTATTTCTTTAACACGGCTTATACTACATTTTCAAAAAAATCTATCGTTTTATTCATATAAAAAATTATAAAATAGTATTTTCTCCCTATATAGACTATATTAAAAAGCTAGAAATCTTGCTATTTTCGGAAGCTTATCCTGGAAAAACGAGTACGGTGACCTATTGATTTTTTACTAAAATTTTAAAGTGCATGTAATAAGCTTTCATTCACAGAAAAATAAGAAAAATATATCGTTTTGTTTTTAGTCACCCGAACTACCTTAATCAGTAAGAAAAGACCTTCAATTTAATCCAAGGTCAAAGGTCATCAAAGTCATCGGTCAAGGTCATAGCTAATTTGGGGTTTTTTATCGTAAAATCTTAGAAATGATTAGAAATAACTGCTCTCATATATTGGAGACAATGCGCATCTCATCAAGATCACTTTAAACATGTGACGTAACAAAACATAACATAAAAGATAACATTGACTGGGAAAGACCATGCAATTGTTCTCTGAACAATTGTCCTTTTAATTATTCTTATTATTGTTCTTCTTCCGTAAGGGGTCTGTACGGAAAACCTTTTGACGTATCAATACGATGCTTCGCGTACTAACTAGAAGTTGAAAATTCTCTTTCGAAATTAGGGTACGGACAAAATCTATTTTTAGTAGCAGAGTTATCTCCCCAACCACTGTTTTTGTTGTAGCAGATAGACTCAGAAACCGTAACAGATATCCAAAATCTGAGCTTGGGAAAATATCTCATATATCCTCAGGATGATTTATCATGCGAAAACAAATTTTGGGTCGCGTCCCCGGTTACGCGTTTTTGACCCCTAATTTTGTCGATTTTTTAAAGTTGTTGGATTTTAATGAAATTTAGCATTTAGGTTGCTTTAATGACCCTGTTTACAAATCTGGGGTCAAAATAAATTTTCGTCCGCTATTTTCAAAATGGCCGCCATTCGAAATTTAGTTATCGCAATATCTCGGAAACAATACAAAATTAATGAAAACATTATATTCCAAAAATGTTCCTCTCATTGAGATCTTCATTTAATTTAATAGAAAGAAAACATTGGGACAAACAGTTTTTCGGTTATAGCCCTTGACGCGTTTTGGCAAATCGTTTTTTTGTTTTTTTTGTTTTTTTTTTTGCGCATAACTTTTAAACGCTTACAGATAATATCATAAACATATATTATTAAAGTGATCAGTATGAAAAGACCTTCAATTTGAGTTCCAGGTTGAAGGTCATTGGTGACCTTTGACCTTGACCTTTGACTTTATTAGCATATAAACTCAAAAACCGTAAGAGATGGCTGAAAAATTATATCAGCAAAAATGTTCATCACGTCAAGGGTTACATTTCCTTTATTAGGAGCAAAGTTCTCCGATGACTCCCTGGAGAGTTATTGCCCTTGACGCGTTTCGGAAATAGTTTTTTTTTGCGTATAACTTTTAAACCTTTACAGATAGTATTGTCATGCAACATATCAAATTAATCAGTAAGAAGAGACCTTCAATTTGATCTCAAGGTCAAAGGTCATCAAGGTCATCGGTCAATGTCATAGCTAATTTGGGGTTTTTTTATCGTTAAATCTTAGAAATGATTAGAAATGGCTACTTTAATATATTGGAGACAATGTGCATCTAATCAATATGATTTTTAACATTTGACATAACAAAACATAACATAAAACATAACATTGACTGGGAAAGAACTTGCAATTGTTCTCTGAACAATTGTCTTTTTTAATTCTTATAGAAATTGGTTAGGATAAGTTTCATCCATATAAATTTATTCTTCAATGACAGCTGTTTTATCATCACTCGAATTTTTGCATTCAAAATAGTCTATCAATTTCGCCATTAATAGGGTGTTCAATCGATCCGATTTTACGTGTGACATATGGGAATCTCTATGCAACGTATATTCAACGTAGCGAGCTGTCTCTTACATATGGGCTCATATGTGTGGTATCAATGGAAACGCCCATCCTTGTTCTTTCATTTGATACCAAAATTATAGCTCTCAGGTATTTGGGTCAAGAGAAATTACGTCATTAAGAAGGGTACCATTCACTCATTTTGAAATTTGAAATTCTAAGTTTTACCGAAAATTTTACCTGCAAAGGCAAATTGCGTCGCATTTCCGCGGAATATGCCTTATTTAAGCATTACAATCTGATTATGTTATGAAAGAGCAGTATTTAGGCTATTTAAATTTGCGTCCCCCAAAATGGCCAACGCAATTGAACTTATAGTAACTCAGTGTTGAAAAAAAGTACAAAACAATTTGTGGTAAAAAATTCAAAATAGGTGCCAAAACGTATCACAGCCACCACGATACCGATTTTAAAAAGAGCTAGTTTGAAAGACAATCTTCCATATAACACAAAAATAAGAAAATATTGGACATTGGTTGTAAAGTTTTCCTTTGGGTTTTCCCAATTTTGCTTTAGAAATAGAATTTTTTTCTCACAAAATTCAGAACTCTAGAAATCAGTGTCTATTGGACAAAAGATAATTGTCTCAGATTAATTACCATAAGTTTAGAATAGGTACCTATACTGTTAACAAATTGGCAAAAAATCAGGACGTTACGACAATTTACTACAGAGCAATGCGACTTAAAAGTTCGGTGCCACTTTTTTATACAAAAAATATTACTGAGGTTTTCACCACGAAAAATTTACCCTTTGCATTAAACGTGTCTCCTTGCCGTCTACATAAACCCACAGTCTTACAAAGTCCGAAAGGTCATGGAACATGTATATGATGAAAGAAGTCTCCATAGACATATAATTGGAAACGTCACAATTGACCTTGCGGGCCCAGTCACGTGGTATTTTTGTGCTATTTGGCTTTGGGCGCCCCGTTCATGTAGAGTATAAACAGACAATCCGTCATAAATGCACATAGAATTTACCGAGTTCAGAATATCGGTCGTTAAAATCAGCGAATGGCTTTTCACGAAAATAAGCAAAATTTGTATTTTTGAGAGTCTCGCTCTGCTAGAATAAACAAGGTAGGGCAGTTTTCTTGGGTTTTTTGTACTTAGGGTACTCCAGTGACTAAATTCTCACCACAAAAATATTCCGGGTATTTATTTTAAAAATCACCTGAAACCCCCTATGGCTTTATCATTATTTGACTTCATAGTCTTAAAAAATCGATTAATGTAACATTCAGTTGGATATCAAAAGACATCACATACTGTTATAGCAACATCTGTGTCAAAAATGCTAAAGTACCGAAGTAAATCAGTCCCCACAATATTTTATGTTCAGAGTTATTCAAAAATATCGAATCGAATTCATGCAAATTTATACCCTGAAAAGATTGTTCATAATATTTCTATATTTTCATTTATGCGTTTGTATTTCAACAAGCGGTGTGGGTTCAAGATTCTTAAATTATTATTATTATTTGTCAATTAAGCGAAAGAGGAATTCATCTGCCATTTAATAGAAATATGAGAATCTAATGAATTTTCTTTGACACATTGTCAAAGCTGACATAATCTTGCTAAATTATAAATGTAGAAAAAAAAGAACAACAAAAAGCGTTGTTCCATTGCTTAGTTTTCCATGTGTTTGAAGGGACTGTATCTCATGGACATTTACTCCATGTGCCCTCATTGATTATGTATACTTTTTTTCGTATTTAATATCACACATATATAATGGTCTATAAATAGCAAAAACAAAATCGTATCAATCGTAGATCATCCAAAGATCGGGATGACAAAGTTACACATATCCAAATTATAGTTTGTCTTAGAAATATAATTCACACACCAGTAAACGTAAATATTTTTGTGATATAAAACAACAAAAGGTCTTAAATATATTGCTTATTATCAATTCACAAAGAATCTTCTTCAAGCGGGACTGGACATTCAAATTATCTGAAAAAAAAATGTTGGCATAAATACATCGTTCAATTTAATGAAATATATTAACCACAAAAAGATAATGTAAAACACCAGGTGTAGAACCACTGAAACCATATATACATGTATGTTAACTAATATATTAGTCTTTGTATGTTAAAGAATGTAAAAATGACTATGTTTATATAATACTTAAACATTCAAAATAATCATAATCTTATGTTTTCCTGTAATAGATATGCAGGTCTTGAAAAATAATTTATATGTCTATAAAGCCAAGATTAACTGAGCTAGAGTTTAAGGATATAATATCACGAGATCCATTTTCTATCGAGGAAATGAAAATTAACAATTTTAGGGATAAATTAAAACTGCATTTCAATTTCGCTGTTGCAGATAAAGCCCCATTTTGATGATTTACATCTCGTCGGTGCACATCAAATCTAAATGATGGAAAACCTATGCCGAAATATATTCCCTCTTGAAAGTGCGTACAAAACTGTAGACGGGCAGGAAAACTCCTGCTCCGTGATCGCTCAATTTGGAGATGTCAGGAAAAAGGTAAAAAAAATCCAAAGTTCCATATTTTATTTTTACTCTTCTCTGTGAAATAAAATGAAATGAAATAAATAAGCAGTAGGAATACATAAACAAACACCGAAACTGAAAAGTTCATTTGTGTCATCCAAAGAGAGTTGGTATGAGTTTATGTTTTTGTCAATCGATCCCCAAAACTCGGCTGAGGGGCGGAATAAGCTCCAATGATCTTCTTTACAAGAAAATACCACTCTGTGAAAAAAATCATTCATAGCGTCTACAAACAGCAACAAACTTGGATAATTTATATTCTCCTCAGAATAAGCATATTAATCTGCTTAAAAAGGTCTTGAAAACTAAATAATATGCATCTAAAGTCATAGACCAACTGAACAAGAGTTTCAGGAGAATATATTATGGATATCACCATTTCACTGAGCAATTTAACTATCTTAATAACGTGACACGCAAAACTGCATTTTCATTTTAATGTTACAGAAAAGGCACCATATAATTCGAATACGTTCGATAATAACTGTAAAGACAAAAACTCGAAAAACAATGAACAGGGCAACGCCAAATGCGAAACCGGAATAGCGACAATGTGAAATGCGAAAACCGGAATGGCGACATCGCGAAAAAAGGAAAAAAAAAACAAATTGAAATCTAGGAAAAAAAAACGGGAAACAGTGATCGTTGTTTTATATTTAGCCGATTTATTCGTTATCACAATAAATCACTCAACGCTGCATGAAACCTTATCTACTTGTTTTTCTTTTTTATAATATAGTAGGCCATGGTCTGAAATCACTTTCCGTACAAACAACCCCCCCCCCCCCCTTTATGACCCAGACCGATTTTTTCAGTCCATTTTTATCCCCTCTCCAAAATAAAACATTTTAATACGAATATAACCTACACGCATAGACAGTATAGGGCAACTTTTATAGTACATCACACAAAATTCTTTTATTATTTTTAGTTTTATTCTTAATGTTATCTTTTAAGCTTCATATTTTTTATGTAGATAAGTTAGATGTACTGATATTTGGTATGAAATTGAAGCTTATTTAATATACTTTACAATGAATACAAGTTTGAGCACATGACGCTATTTTTGTGATCTGGGGATGCAAAAAATATACCCTCACTCCCTGCCAAAAATAGCGAAAATGACGGTTTTTAAGCTTTCAATTCCTTTCAGATAAATAAATCCGATCATTTGATATAGTTTTTATGCCTACTTTATCAGTTGTGATACAATGTTGAAAAATAAGACCATTAAAATCCTTAAAATTTTGATTTCCGGTATTAAATTTTTGAAAAATGGATATTTTCAGAATTTTAGATATTTTCAAAGTTTCGTCTTTCTTACTTCTGGATCGTGTAAATATGAGGATATATCTCATAATTGCCAATGCAATAATGATTTATGATAAATAAGCAACAAATTACGCTGAAAAATTTTAGATTAGCCTTACAGTTAGATCAGAAATGCCAAAATTAGCACCCTTCCCCCTTAAAATTTAGACAAAGTTAAAAATATTCAGGCTCTAAATGATAAAAAGATAATGTCTAATGCAATGTGTGTATTTCACTTTAGCTGACGTGCAGAAGCCCATTTATGTAGATTATAACTTTTTAAGGGGCCTTTTTGCCCTTTTGCTCGAAATTTTATGAAAAATGGGAATTTTCCGTTTTTCAGAATTATTGCTAACTTGACTTAGAGATGTAAAAACTTCACGCATTTGGTATCTAACGCAAAACTGTTGATAAAATATTGTTTCACTATATCTAAGCTACTAGAAAGTATGCTTTTGAACATTTTAGACTGACCAAACTCTCAAAAATTGAAAACATACTACAAGTCTCCCACCCCCCGCAAAAAAAATAAAAAAAAACACAATTTATTTCATTTTGTTAAGCTTGAAAAGAGTGAGCATCGTATAAAGGTCCAATAATACAACATTTCAAACAGAGTAATGCACAGAGACTCCCATATATAACAAATAAGATCATGCGCTTGGTTTATTGGCAGTTATACAGCAATTAAACTTTGAATTTTGTAACCTTCCGAAATGCTGAAAATTCCGATTTTTCACGAAAATCGCCCCAAATATTCAATTTTACCCATATTTTCTGTGTTAAAATTGAATATTACGATATATCAAATGCATGTTTTTAAAGAAAGTAAAAATATTAGTATGTTTCGTTCCTATATTTGTAGAGACAGACATATTTTTTGGCACTTTTTAGCATCATTTTCTTGGGAAAGGGGGTGAAATTTTCGGTATTTAGAGTTACATTGAACACCCCTTGTTTTTCTACACATTGTTTTAAGATAACTGATATATCCGCAAGAACAATGAATTGGCATACCTGAAGATAAATCCTCCAGATTTGCCACATATAAGTATTTAAAAGTGAATTTTGGACAAATCTGAAATGCTGAAAATTCCGATTTTTCATCAATTTGTACCAAATATTGAGTTTAATCTGAAAAGTGGGACTTAAAATGACAAATCATGACAAGATTAATGCAACATTTTTATATCCAGTACAGACTTTGCGGGTTTTGGTTATTTTTATGCGAATATAGACCAAAAAATGACTACTTTAGGGTGAATTTGTTGGGGTAGGGGTAATATTTTAGGTATTAAGAGTCACATTAAACTCTCTATGCTTTCCTAAACAATGTTTTAAGACAACTTATGTATCACAGTGAACAATTAAATGGCAATGCTGCCGATATATCCTCCAGATTTGACATATATTAAGACTAAACAGTGAACGTTGGACAAATTTGACATACAGAAAATCTCCATTTTTCATCAATTTGGGGCAAAATATTGAGTTTAAGTCAACTAACACCTGTAAATACCAAATCATGATGTTATTCATGAAACATTGTCATATATAACACACATTATTCGTGTTCTTGTTTTTTTATGCGAACAAAGACATAAAATTGACAATTTTAGGGAAAATTTGTTGGGGTAGAGGTAGGATTTTCGGTATTCAGTGTCACATTAAATACTCGATTATTTTAAACACTGTTTCCAGACAACTTATATACCCCTTAGAACAATTAATTGGCATAACTGCAGATATATCCTCTAGACTTGACATATTTAACGGGTTAACAGTGAACTTTGACCATTTCTGAAATGTTGAAAATTCCCTTTTCCCCAATTTCGGGCACAATATGGAGTTTAAGTCAACAAATGGCTGTAAAACTATCAAATCGCGATGCAACTCATGCAATATTGTGTTATTGAACACACCTTTTGCGTGTTTGAGTTATTTTTATGCGGACATAGACAAAACATTTGCAATTTTAGGGAACATTTGATGGGGGTAGGGGTAATATCTTCGGTATTCAGAGTCACATTAAAACACTCCTTGTTTTTCTAAACAATGTTTTAAGACAAATAATGAATCGCTTAGATCAATAAGTCTGCAAATCTGCAGGTATACCCTCTGGATTTGACATAATTAATGATTTAGCATTGGACTTTGGACAAATCTGAAATGTTGAAAATTCCCATTTTTCATTAATTGTGCGATAAATATTGAGTTTAAGTCGACAAATGGCTGTTAAGATAGCAAGTCATAAAGTAATTATACAACACACATTTTGCGTGTTCTGGTTTTTTTATGCGAACATAGAGAAAATCTTTACCTTTTAGGGAAAATTTGTTTGGGTAGGGGTAAGATTTTCGGTATTCAGAGTCACATTAAACTCTCCTTGTTTTTCTAAGCCATTTTTTTAGACAACTCATATATCCCTAAGAACAATTAAATGGCATATCTGCAGATATATCCTCAAAATTTTGAATGTATAGCGATTTAACAGTGAACTTTGGATAAATCTGAAATGTAGAAAATGCCCATTTTTCATAATTTACGGGCAGGATATCGAGTTTTAGTCAACAAACGGCAGTTAAAATACGAGATCACAATATAATTCATGCAATTTTGTCATATACATCACACAATTTGTGTGTTCTGGTAATTTTAAATAAAGCGAACATAGGCAAAAAATTGACAATTTTATAGTAAATTTGTTGGGGTAGGGGTAAGTTTTATTGATGTAGAAAGTTTATAATACTTCAAAACTGCTATAATTTGTACCAGTTGTAAAGAAGACATAACGTACTTCCATTTCATTTCATCTTTTCATGAATTTGAACCACTCATAGATAAGATGAGACAAAACAGGGACAAAACTTAGTCGAAAACGAAAATATTCAAAGATGTGTTTCATTTTTATATTTAAAAGTGATAGTTTGGTCATTCAAAACATATTTATATTATGTTAACATGCTTAATTTTTAAGAAAGGACATTAAAGGACTAAAAACAATTCCAAGAATTATGAAATGAAAAACAACCTGGTTTCTAAGGACCGTTTTACTTACACAATTTGTGCCCCACATGCATATACCGGAATACATATCCCGTGTCCATGCAATACAAATTTAGAATGTGTTTCGTTAAAATGCAAAGATTCTATCAAAAAATCAATGTTAATTCCAAAAAAAAGGCCATATGAAATGACTTGACGACAGTACCGTAAGTATAATCCTTATGAATTAGACTATATAAACGTCTTGTAAGTTTGTTAGGCGAGTTTAAGTATTTTTACTCTTATGTAAAACATTATGTAACCGTAAAATAAGGGATGTCAAAAACCAGCCTTGATAAGATGTTTACAGGTTGCATTGTACTTTATATTCATGATAAAATTTAGTAAAGGTTTTAACTAGTTTATGCCAACGAAAACCCTGATGCTATACTTTTGCAGTTATAAAAAGATTCCTTTCATTAAAATTGCAAACTTGATTACATACTCGAGCAAATCGAACAGGTTGAGACATGTAAACACCATATGATGGCGCTAATGGAACATCGCCATCCAGAAATGGATAATTAACTATTGGAAAAGAAAAATCGTTCCTTTTATCATAAATTCTAGTATCTAATTTTCCCTTCGTTATATCAGAATTGATGTCTGAGAATGGACAATGACGATTATTAGAATTGGCTTTATTCAAAGTAAGCTCTTTGGGGATGATCGCCTTATAGTTCGATTTGAAGTTGTCATTATTTAAAGATAAAATATCATCCAAATATCGGAAAGTGTTGTTAACTTTTCAATTAAATAGAAATTCCTATGACCTGACGATATATAGAGTTACCGAAACGAATGAATATATTATCAAGTAAAAATTCAAGTGGTGCAATCATATCAAAACACTTCAAATTAATTGAGTTTTTTTTTTTTTTT
>MJUU01004798.1:94576-132672 GCA_002080025.1 Modiolus philippinarum | reverse complement strand
GTATTAATAAAATGTGTTTTAAAGGAATTAAAACATATATATTCGCAATAGGACCTTTTGAATGCCCATTAAATAAGACGTCTGAATTGTTCCTATATAAGATTATGTGGTAGGATAGTATAGAGGGTAGAGAAATCAAAACTTTCCAGGGATTTAACAGGAGCATTATAAGCATTCAATTTATCGAGAACTTCCAATAAATTTTTGACACTATATTCTTTGTAAATTACTATTAGAAATCCCTAATGGTCTGATTAGCATGATAACCCACAAAAACCTGATCATGTGACAAATAAATACGATTTCTGTCAAATAATTTTCACAGAGGTTGCCTTTTTACCAAACAAAACCATGATTATCTCACGGTAGGACCTATTCCGATTCAACTTTTCTGTAATCACTGGAACCCACTGTCAAGATTATGTGACGTCACAAAAAATTCTACTTTCGTCTGGAACCAAACTAAATATATGCACAGGCTGCCCTGTTGTTGCAGTGGCAGTGTTGTGACTCCGAGTGCCTAAGGATATCAATTATGTAAGTGTCCAATTCTTACAGATAAGGCAATAATAATTCATTCTCTATGTTAGTTCATACAAACCCGCCATGAACCACATACACAACTACATAACAATACTGGTACCTACTGTGAACTGCACACACAGCAGTGAGTTCTATTTTAGTCTTTACGCCGGTAATCAGCCAAGTACATCCTTAAACCGCATTCCAGTAAAAAAGTATAGCGAAAATGGTCGTTATATCCAGGTACACTTCAGATTATTCAGCAATCATTTACCGGTCAAAGACCAGTTAACTATTACATTTGATAACCACATAAATTGAAACAAAACATCAAGATTATCTGTTGTTTTCGTTGTAGCTAATATGAATGTGAATATAAAAGCATGGGAGGATAATGACAAAAGGTTTGTGAACACAAATGGATACAGAGTTTTGAAAGAAACACTGAAAATTAATTCAGCTGCAATAGTTACCGGAAGTGCCGGTAGTGGAAAAACATTTACAGCGCTGCATGTTTTGCTTACTCTTAGAAATGAAGGGTATGATGTTATTCCTGTGACTTCATCCAAAGATATGGTGAGATTGTTTTGCAGGCAAACTCGACAAGTGTTCTTTATTGATAACTTCTGTGGAAAGTTTAATATCTTACCTTCTGACATCGAGGAATGGGACCGGATCAGTGAAACAATCAGAGAAATGTTAGATTCGGTAACAACTAAATTAATTTTAACATGTAGATCAGAAATTTTTAATGATCCAATTTTTGCAAACCTAAATCTTTCAAAGGCTAAACAAATTGATTTGGTAGGCGAACATGAATTAACATTAGAGGAGAAGAAATCAGTTGGTAAAAATTATATTCAAAAAGATATTTTAACACTCCTCGACGATGAAACCATTAGAAATTCTAAATGTTTTCCCCTACTGTGTTCTCTTCACAGTAAACATTCCCAAAATTCTACTTTGTTTTTTAAAAAGCCAATGGCCTACTTCAAAACTGAGCTGGATGAACTGAAAAAGAACCCAGATAACCTTAGGTATTTGTGTCTAGCTTTATGTGTGATGTTTAATGATAATGTACCAAAGGACATCTTTACTCACACGGCTGAAGTAAGTAAGGAAGGCATTTTTATTGCTACACTAGAGCAATGTAGAGTGAAAGTTGATACTTCAAGAAATGCTATATTATCCCAGTTTCAGTCAATGATAGGAGTATATTTTCAGGAAAGTGAAACAGGGTTTAAAAGTATACATGATTATCTGTTTGATATCTATTGCAGTCATGTTAGTACATCTATGTTACAGTGTATTTTAGAACATGCTGATAGTAAACTGTTACGTGATCGAGCTGTTTTACAATCCCACGTTAAGTATTACCCTGAATTAGTGCATGATGGAGATGTGTCAGAGGTTACAACGAAGTACACCAATCAGTTCATAATTACTATTCCTGAATCACTTGAAGAATTATTTTTCAAACGAATAGAGAGAGACATTATAAGTAATAAGATTTATGATGTTTTTTCAAGTATTCAAATGAAGTCTGAAAAGTACCGCTTAAAACTGTTTTCAGTTATTCAAAACAACCGGGAAGTAGTAGACTTAAGAGACCAGGATGGCGCATCTGTAATGTATGTAGCAGCATTAATTGGTTATAGTGACATTGTGGATATGGTATGTGAATTTGGCGAAAACATCAATCAGCGTACGAAAGACGGATGTACACCACTTCTAGGTGCCTCATTCTACGGGCATATAGACTGTGTTTATGTGTGTCTAAAAAGAGGAGCTAATGTAAATATGTGTGATGACCAGGGAGCTACACCACTCTATGTAGCCTCACAAAGAGGACATGATAGAATCGTTGATTTGCTGTGTACAAAAGGTGGGAATATTAATCAGTGTACCAAGAATGGACGAACTCCAATTTATGCTGCAGCAAAGAGGGGGCACAGCCACATTATTGAACTCTTGTGTAGTAAAGGTGGCAAAGTTAACCAACATGTTGACTTTGAAGGAAGTATACCATTATGTGCTGCCTCATATTCAGGATATAAACCCTGTGTTGCTATGCTACTGAAAAATGGAGCTGATATAAATCTTTGCGATAAAAGTGGGACTACCCCATTACATGCAGCATCAGAGGCAGGACACAGCGATATTGTTGATTTTTTATGTGGGCGAGGGGGAAATGTAAATCAGTATAGAAATGATGGAAAAACACCATTGTACATTGCCTCAGACCAGGGAAACATTGCTTGTGTTAATGTATTACTATGCAATGGGGCTGATGTCAACATGTCTGACAGCTCGAGAATGTCTCCACTACTAATAGCATTACAAAAAGGACATATGGAGGTCGCTGATTTGCTTTGTGTAAAAGGAGCGAATATAAACCAGCGGGATTGTGCTGGGCAAACACCATTGTACTTTGCATCATTATGTGGTCAAAAAGCCTGCATTTTGTTTTTGCTTAATAGAAAAGCTGATGTCAATCTGTGCGATAACGAGGGGTTCCCGCCACTGCTCGTTGCATCGCAGGAAGGTCACAGTGACATAGTCAAATTATTATGTGAAAGGGTTGAGAATATAAATCTGCGAGGCAATGACGGGAGAACACCGTTATATCAAGCCTCACTCTTTGGACGTAAAGACTGCCTTGATGTGTTGCTTAAAAGAAGAGCTGATATCAATATAGGTAATCACTACGGGAATTCACCACTATGGGCAGCATCATGTAAAGGGCACCTTGCCACTGTTGATTTCTTATGTGAGAGAGGAGCAAACATTAACCAGAGTAATATTAGCGGGGTAACACCATTGCTAATTGCCTCATCTAATGGAGATAGAGCATGTGTTGATATTTTGCTAAAGAGAGGGGCTGATGTCAATAATTGTAGTATTGAAGGAGTTTCACCACTGCATATAGCATCACAGGAAGGACACGAGAGCGTTGTTGAGTTGTTATGTGCAAGAGGCGGAAATGTTAATCAGCTTACAAAAAATGGACAAACTCCAATATATTTTGCAGCAATGAGAGGACACAAACGCATTATTAAAATATTATGTGATAAAGGTGGTAGTGTAAACTGTCATGATGGTAATTTTGCTGGAAATTTACCATTGGCTGCCGCCGCCTCTTTAGGACATAAACCCTGTGTAGCTGTGTTATTGGAAAGAGGAGCCCATGTCAATGCATGTGAAAAGGATGGCACATCGCCGCTATATTATGCAACAAATAATGGACACACCGATATTGTTAAGCTATTATGTAAACATGGAGGAAATGTAAACCAGCGTAACAGGGATGGAGTAACGCCTTTGAGTATAGCACTACATAAAGGTCTAGAAGATATTGTCAAAATTTTCCGTAAAAGAATGCCATAATGGAATGTGCATTAAAAATGGATGCAAAATTTTCCGATTTCCTGTCATTGTTTTTCTGTTCTTTTACTTGTGATTTTCTCGTGCAGCTCCCTAATGAATCGTGGTATCTGATTGTTGTTTTCGGTTTTTGAAGGTGTTTTTCGTTATCCTCACTTTCTAATACATTCAAGCGATTAACAAATCTAGCAGTGCAGGGAAGGGTTTTCATAAAACGTCAATATAAAAGTGTTGCATTGAAGTAAAAAAGGACAAATAAAATACATTTTGTCTAACAATCATTGCCACAATTTGTATTCTTTCTCTGTCTATTTGAACATAATACATGTATATTAGTCTCGACGACATAACGGAATACAAGTTCCGTGTTCTACATTGTGAAGCAATTTATTATATTTTTTTATCATTTGTATCATATATTATGCTTTACTAATCAATTCAAAAGTCATATTCCGCTAAAACAATGCTAGGGACCGTCTTGAACTTACTACGATGTAGGAGTGTTTGCTACATGTATTTGCTGAAGACCTCATACTGACTTCAATGTGAAGAACAAGAATGAAAACGTTGTTTAAGGAGGTTCGCTCATCATGTTTAAGGATTTCTGTCAGATTTTCGGAATTCTCGGGTTTTATCCATTTAATAGCATTATAGTTTTTTGCCCATGGACCCCTTATTTTTCCCCATAATTTAATGTTATACGTCTTTATGAGCATTCTGTAAAAATTTCATTAAATTTTATTTATTCTGTCACATTCAGTCATAGTTAAACCTTGCGACTGTTAATTCTATGAAAAATCTGAGGAGTTCAGTTTCCCGTAAAATTTTCAATCACATAAATCTCAACAAAGTGATCATCAACCTATCAATTTCTTTCATTGAAATTACTTCTTTTTTAATTTTCTAACAAAAAATCACATTTATTTGAAAACCTTTTTATTTCCAAATGGAGTAGCGACTTTGCTGAATCATAGCATGTATTTATAATGATTTTGTCCCATGTGCATTAACTTTATATCCCTTTTATTTGTCCATTTTTTTTCTTACATTTAACAATTTCTGATAAAGTAAGTAAAGATTTAAGATTTGAAAAAAAAACTTATTGTTATACTGATTATTGTGCTTCTTATCATGTCGCCCCAGACGGGACGACAGAGTGTTTTGTAACTGTATCTTTGTTTTTGTATTTAATCATTATTTTTTTTCAAACAATTTTTGTCGGACTGTTTTCAACAAAAATGTCTTGAGAAATTAGTTTGGAAAACATAAGAAGATGTGCATTCACCTGTAGAAAATTTTCAAAATGTCCACCTTTTCCAAGATTGCTTCCATTTAACTTTAAATATTGAGTACTGTATTGTGTCAGAAACTGCTTCGCAGGAATTGATCATTTTTGTAATGTTTATTGAGAAAAAGGATTATGTGATGCATTATCTTTTAAATTCAAAGATTGCCGCCAAAAACGTTAAAAACTTTCAACTCTTTTCAATATTTCAGTTATTACTTGGCAGAAATTGATTATACTTTATGTAAATTATCAACGAGATGAAAGGAAGGATTTTGTACGAAAAAATAAAAAAATGAAAAAATTTCCTAAATGACTGCCCAAAAGTTTTCATCGAAAATCAATTTCTATGTAGATTTTGAAACTGTAAAAAGATGAAATAATATCGAATTGGCTACAAGCGGCGACATTAGTTTTTGTGTCAGTTGAAAATTTTGTTCATTATTATTTGATTCTTCAAACAGTTTTATCCTTTTATTTTCTTATGTCTGAACGGAATGCAATTACCATTAGCAGGGGGGTGAAAGCAAGGAAAATTTTGATACAAGCTTTCCTTTCCAAGATGGCCACCATTTTATGTTTGAACATCTAATTTTCAACATCGCCGGAACTAGTTCTACATTAGAGAAACTGAATACACTCTCTATAAATGTTAATAAGAAGAGAGGAACTGATACAAACACATTCAAAATTGCCACCATATTAAAAATAGCCTCCAAAATACTTTAAAAATCCACTTTATCCGTCTCCAACAAATTTTGATACGGCGAACAAGACGAAATGGTTTAAAATTTTCAAAATGGTCGCCTCTTCTACGATGGCTGTCAAATAACGTTAACTTCGTTAAATTTCAATTATAATGATTTCTCGGCAGATTTTGACACTGCCAACGAGATGCAATGGGTAAAATTTCAAAGATTGCTGAAAAAAATACCTCAACAAATTTTAACTTGTCCAATTCCAATAAAAATTGATTTCTACGCACTCTAAT
Source organism: Modiolus philippinarum (assembly GCA_002080025.1). Taxonomy (NCBI): domain Eukaryota; kingdom Metazoa; phylum Mollusca; class Bivalvia; order Mytilida; family Modiolidae; genus Modiolus; species Modiolus philippinarum. Next base: position 126,490 of record MJUU01004798.1, on the reverse strand, counting down.
AGTTAGCCTTTGTATCATTGTATTCCATTGTATCTCAAAAAATAGCACCTATTGTTCAATTCATAGAAATGGTTTTTGTCATACATGATCAAGTCTTAACGCATTTAGAATTTTAAATATTTTTGGCTGCCATAGAAACCATACTAATAAATTGAAATTTTGAAGAAAAAAAACGTATTTCTGCTGGAATATATGCATCAGCATTTGACTTCAGGATTTTGTATTCACTTCTTTAAAAGATGGACCCTCGCCAATGCTTTTTTTAAATGGGGTCTAACAATGACCATGCATTTCGATATAACAAACTGTTTAGGAGACTTTTGTGTTTATTGTTATTAATTACGACCATTTGCAATAATGTTTTGAATCAATGTCTTTATACTTTGTGTATAAAGTGTGCGTTTATACTTGGAATGTCAATTAATTCATTCATAGCTTGAATATTAATTGATTGCTTTATATATGCTTATGAAAACCCACTATATTGCATTATTGATTGCGTGTATATGTTTAGTATAATTTGTTGGCTTTACTTTTAAAATGTCAACATGATTCTTTCACTTTTCGTTACGATTTTTTTCTATATTTTTCATTAATGTGATTGGTACCTTTGTAAAGTGGTTTGGTTTCAGCTGAGAGATTTTTGTATGGGATATGCGCATTTATGCATTTGGCATGTCGTACTTTGTGAATCAATAATTTCTAGGGCTATATTTTTATGACACAAGTATTATCCTTTTCAAATGTTGTCAAATGAAAGATTAAAAATCTGTCTAAGGTTGTTTCCATAACCCTATGATGATAAAATAACTGTTTGATATTTCGTGTAAATAATATTTTAGTTAAAGAGAAGAGCTGCAGTTTAGGACAAAATAACAATGTTGCAATTCTTATCTTGAGAATGTTATATGAAGTGCTTGAATGTAGGAGAAATTTTTTATTTGTATAATGTGAATGTAATCTATAATGAGCAGAGTATTATTGGAGGAATATATTCTTAAAGCAAAGTTACCTGGATTTGTTATCTTCAGTAAATTAATGCTTTATAAAAAATACATCCCCCAAACACAAACAGATTGGATATAACTTATCTCTAAATAATTAATGCGTGATGCCTCAAATGCATAAAATTACTACAATTGTTTAGGCATAATGTTTAATATTTTTCATGTGACAAGCATGGTGTTGTTTCGTTAAAGTCAAGTGTGTCACAATTGATATAAGCCGAAATATACATACTTTCTGTAGATTCCAAATGTATATAGCTCAACTGTAGAACTGTTGGTTAAGCATACTAATGAGTTCTTTTTAACTATGAAGCCAATTTTTATATGTTATGTTTATAGAATTTGTTTTTACTATAAAGCGGTAGGTTATGTATGTTATGTTTTTTTTTTTTGTTGTTGTTTTTTTTTTCTTTTCTTTTGTTGTTGTTGTTTTTGTTTTTTTTTTTATCAAATAGATATTTGAGCTAACTTAATCATGTAAACGTTAAACGTTACTTTTGCTGGTTCCACATTTCCCATATTCTTCTAAAATTGTTCGATTTTACTTTCGTGGGCTATAGAATTCGAGACTTTTATCACTTACTTATAAAGTCATAAATATATTATGTTTCGCGGCAGCCAACTTTCGAATTACCGCAGATTTAACGAAAATTAACTAACTATCCGTACAAATAACCACGTAATCGGTATATGTGTTTACTGTTCAACGTTTTATAAATTTTCAATTACAATCTCATAGAATTGTCAACATTTAGACGTACTTTTTCATTACACATAAATACCACCATTTCACAAAGTATTTAAAATATTAACACAGTTAACAAACTTAATTATCATTGTACATTGAGTGGCAGCAGCTTCAAAATATTACATGTTATACCGACAATAATATGCGTCGATTTACATGCTTCGGATATGTTCAAGTTCTTCGGATATAAAAGATAATGGGCTCATTATTAATCTATATCTGGTGGTGAAGAAAATAGAAACAGTGAAATCAGTATTTTTCTTTTTTTTCTTTTTTATTTTTTTTTATTTTTTATTTATTTTTTTTTTTTGTGGAGTAAAACTTTTACTATAATTGTGCATTTCTTACCATGTATACTATTAATTGATTTAAGCTATTTTATTTTCCTTAAGTGCCTACGAATATCAGAAATTTGGTTATTACAGTTGAAATGCTAACCTTTTCTTTTGACGAACTTCGCTAATAGAACAACATTAGCAAAAATGTTTGAAAATCCATGTAAGAATTTTTGAAATATGAGACGTCAAAATTTTGGTGGGAATCAATTCTATTTACACTTTCCTTCAATTTTCAGTAGCTGCTTATATGCCTTAAAATATATGAAAAAAATAATTGGAAGATTAAAATTTTATACATTGTGTATTTTATGCATTTTAAAGTGACATATGACCAAGAAAATATTATACATATGCAAAAAAATTAACCTTGTTTAAATGGATGAAGCCCGAGGATACCGAATGCTTCTGAAATCTGATGCGTATAGACCCTAATAGAAGAAAAAGTTTTATGATGAATAAACATATTCTGATTTCAATTGTTGAATGATTAAACAGATGCAGTAGTTCCTTTTTTGCGCAGTGAATTTGAGAAATATTTACATTATTATTAAATTCATGTTGAGTGCCTTGTATTTTTATTAATGTATGCATATATGAATATAAATCGAGAAATGTTTAATAATTTAAATACTTGTTGTTCGAACATCTATATATTTTTTAAGATTATCATGATACAATTGAAATTCAAAGCAAGAACAAACACTTGAAGAATTTGTTTGATGTGGCATAGTACCGTTTTATTTTTACATATTCAGTATAAAGGGGGTATACTACAAAAACTGAAAGGAAAGGAAAAGAACTAAGGATAAAAAATAGTATCAGAATCAAAATGGTACATCAAAAAAAGAATGGAACAGGGTTTTATTGCTGTTTAGATCACACAATTGCCTTGAATCAAGTTCGATATTGGCACTTATCTCTGTACACATTCTAACTGGAGAAATGAAATTGCCAGTAAACATTTAATACCTGAGATTACATGGAAAGAGTCAGTTTTAAGTAATGAAATTAAATATATATTAGCACAATGTTGATGAATTTTTATGTAATTGTAATCACTGTCAACTTTACTGAATTCCTCGTATTAGGTCAGACTACTTCAAGCGTCTCGCTTTAACTCAGCCTTCTTCTTTAAGCACCAAAACAAATCAACGGAATGCTTGTTGCGCCATAAAACCAGCTTAGGCAATTATTTCTATTGAAATACTGTCTTGAACTTACTATGAAATATGAGCAAGCTCATTGTTGAAGGCCTCTGGGTGACTTCCAGATAAAGACCAACAATAAAGGCGTTGTTCCTTTACTTGCTTTTTTACCATGTATTTGTTGATACTTTCTCTCATGTGCATTTTCTCAATATACTTTCATTCACCATTTACAACAAGTCAGAAACATTGCGGTCTACAGTATTTCACCTCTGTTTAACAGCTTTTGACAGTTCGGTAATTTTCTTATTGTCCCATTCGTTTAAAAAGTCCCTTTAAATTAGTTTCTCTCAGTAATGATACACCTAGAAAAATTCTTTTCTGTTTGCTCAGTTGAACATCTGTATTCATTCACCTGTAATCTAGTTATCTGTTGCAATAATACTTAAATAATTGAATTTCAAAGTCCATAATACTTAATACGAGGAATACAGTATCAATTTTGCATGATTATAGTTTGGGATTTATATTTACACAAATAAAAATGGAAAGGACGTCTTTGTTGTTATTATTAAAAATGTTTTAACGAAATTAAAGTCGACTTATAATCCACCGAAGATTGTTTATCGGACGCAGTTGTGGTTGACGTCAAAGCAATTTAGTTTTAAAAGATCCGTTTCTTTGAGATTTTTATATATGATCTGAATAACTACTTAAATACTGAAGCTACTGAATATTCAGTTAATATACCATGAAGGAACATAGAAAGCTTGAAGAGGAGTTATAGGTCAAGGTGTGTAAAGATAAACTTGTTTGTTTATTGATGAAAATTCCTTCGGTTTATGCTTAACCAGAAAGTAACGCAAAAAGAACATGTCTATGCCATTGCTGTGCATATTTATTACATTATAAAAATAAATTAACCGTATTTTGTTATATTGATATCTTAAATAAGTGATATATCGTCTGGAATGATTGTTTTGTGAACACACCCATCACATAATGTTATTCGACAGCAGAGCCAAGAACAGTGTACCTTTAACTCTTGATAACATTTCAACATTAGCTCTTAGCTTATTAACTTAATCCATAAATGTCAGAAATGGTTAGCCTTTTTCCATGGTGCACTTATAACACTTACAACAATGCGACAAACTTTGTTTACAATTTTTCGATTATGGCTTTCCATATTATTTGATATTTATGCTGCTGATGAGAGGTTACTCCTTGAAACACGTGTACCGCATAACTCAATTTACTGTTTATTTTTGCAACTTTGGTATTTTTGCATTTTCATATCAATCGATATTTGAAAAGCTGATATATGTATGCTAAGTGCAGCACATGTTGTTGTACATTTATAGTCATTTGCAATCCAGACATTTGTAGTGCGTTAAAAACATCCTGCAAATAATATGCAAGTTTCAAACCAAATCGGTTTTCTGCCCAGCAATGAAATACTGGCTACTGTGTTGGTAAATACCAGTCAACTTGCAGTTGTTTCAAACACGCTATTCAAAGAATCTTTTTTGTAAACCAGTAACTAGACAAAAGCCAGTGGTAGGGTTAAACCAGTTTATGGTTCCCCATTCCCGTCCTGAAAAGCGTAATTAAGAAGGATTGGTCAAAGGGGGCTGGCCGCTAACCTGCCGGCTATCTTAAGGAACTTTGTTTTTATTTTAAAAGACTGTTGCACTACAGAAGAATAATCAAACATTAACTCCGCAAAGGGTTTGGTAAAGGTACATTTTGTACATGTATATCTCTTACAACTAATTTAAAATTTAATGTCACGGTATGAGCATTAACCGTTCCCCATTCCCTGTTTTACTGAGCACTAAAAACATGCCATGAATTTTGTAAAATTAAAATAATTCTAAAAATCAAGTTTTCAACAGTAGGAAGTATTTTCAATTATTTCTATTGAGATATGCCGAAGAGAAAAATGTTTATGTCAATTATGGGCAAATGATTCCATTTAAAATATTTTATATCAGATGATTTCTGAGATTTATTGAAAGATAAAAAAATTCTTCAAAAGTTTAATCAATCTTTTTTCTGTGAATAAAACACTTTCATCGAAGTTCTAGAGATTTTTGTTTGTTCAAATCAAAGATAAATAACTCTTACAGAGTGACAAAATGGGAAGTGAAGACCATGAAATATGATTTTATCTGTTCATCAACTTAAATAATACATTTTAACTGTAATTGGACACCTGCTGATAAGACATCAATTAAGCGGTTTGCTGCAGAGTACATTTATTTTTTTTTTTATATTTCTGCTCCTTTTATACGATACATCGACAAACGAATATCGAAGCAGAACCACATGAAAATGAAAATTATTAAATGAAAAAAAAGAAAAGTGTTTAATTGTGCTGTACTCTGTAAGTCAGATGAAAAATTGTAGACAATATGCCAAAAATACTAATCTGGAAAATGGAACAAAATGCCACAAAATCAAAGCACTCACCAGCAGTGAAAATTTCCTGCCCGATTGCAACAAACATGGAAAACCAACTAGATGAATTGTCAGTTGCTACGGAAGCTCAGCGTTATCTGCTTACAAGTGTAGCACCAATTTAAAGAATACTTTTTGCTTTGTCACATCATAGCATTTTTAGCAATTAAACACAATTCTCTGGGAAAAGTAATTAAGTTGGTATTGGATATCATAAACTGCTGAATTTGATTGATTTGATTGAATTTTGTTTAACGTCTGCTCATCAATATTTCAGCAATATCAAGACGAGAACAAGTTTGTAAATAAATAATCATTTTTGGGTATGGAAAGGGCAAAGGGACGGGACATTTTGACAGCCACTGGAAAAGTAGGGTGAAATCGAAAAGGGCGGAGAATTTAGCCTTGTAGCCGATCACCTACGGACCACTCAAAAAAGCTTGCTACAAGGGTTTTTTTAAAGCGCAGGAAGCGTGGCATTTCTTCCAACACGTGGACCAGAGTTTACATCCCATCCGAATGACGGGTTGTGTATTTATTCATCCTGCACAGCCACGGAATGGGTCCTATTTGTATATCCCAGGACCCTAGAGGTCAGCCCCCGATTAGGAGGGGTCACATCCCGCAAGCCGGAGATACTAGGTCCTATTTCTATATCCCGGGGTTCCCTCCGGGTTCTTTGTTAGGAAGACTAATAAAGCTCAGAGGATGCTGTGGGCCTATTCATAAGCCGGGACCGCACACGGTGGAACTGCTGAATTTGAAAATAAATAACAAAATTACGTGATTACTGTGAATTTAGGTTATGCATATGCGCATTTCGACAACATCTGTCTCATTAGTGCAAATCAAAACATTTGGACATCCAAGAACCGAAATATGTTTAAAAGCTGATGGAAAACAAATTACCAATAGGATCTAAATTGATGTAACAACTTCAGCAATTATTTTTGCTTCAAAACCAAAACCCTTTTAACTCAAAGTATAGGCAGTGTAAACCATTATACGCACAAAATATTCTTTTGTAAACAAGTTTGTGTTAAAAAGTGAAAAAGAATTATTTCTGTCATGTCACGATTACAGAGAATGAACACGTGTAAGATATTCTGACAAACAATAGACATATGGTTTCATGCTATGTGAGCATATTATTTATGATCTATTCAAATGGGTGTTTTTGAATAATAAGATACATAAATGTGTAACTGAAGACAAAGGTATGTGATCCGGTATTAAACCAAAAAACACGACAATACTTTTGAAAAAAAATCTTGTCATGTATTATTCATTTCATCTGCAAAACAGTGAAACAAAAATAATATAGTCATGTTACAATTCAAATAATTAACAGGTGTGTCATTTTCTATTTAATTATAAATGTATGGTGTTTTGTGAACATATGTTTATGGCATAGTAACAACTGTAGTTGGCAAAGGTATGATAACAAAAGATGACCCGAGAATGACCCGAAAAACCCAACAAACATTTTAAAATTCAACAATGAAAGTATTCACACATAGACACTATATAGTTTTAAAGACAATGTATTAGGTGGATCACCAAATTGTAAATCCACAATATTGTTTAAAAAAATAACATATTTTGTTAGAATTCAACATAATCACAAAATGTAAAGTAATATGTTCATTTAACCTATGCAAAAACATCTTTTGAGCAGAAAATGTGTTAAAAACAACAATAGACAAGCCAAAAACAAAAGGAAAGGAAAAAAATATACACAACATTTCAATTATTTCCATGGCAACTGTAACTATTTTTTTAATTTTAATGATAAAGAAATCTTTGTTATATGACTTACAAACTATTTATGAAGATTCATGCCGCTAATATTAATGATATAATAGCAATTTAAAATGAAGGGATATGGAGTAAATGCAAATAGGACAAAGTCTCTACAAATACATGGTGAGACTACGCAATGGAACAACGCTTTTATTGAATACTATTGTTGACTAACAGTCCACTAGCAGGAAGATCGATCCAGTTATAATATATATTCACAATAATAAAATTGTGAACAGGCAAATCCCGAAGTACTTGAAACTATGTTAGTAAATATTCCATGGGACAAACACTTCAACACAAGGAGCATCTACATAATGATAATAAATTAACAAATACTGAAGTAATGGTGAATCATTTCAATGACTATGGTAATTTCGTTAACATATGTCTCTTCAGTGCAGATCAAATTACAACATTTGGAAACCAATGACCGAAATATAAGTAAAGGTTGATAGAAAACAAAAGTATCCAGTAGTATATAAATAGAAAGCCACAAGCAGCTTAGGACAGAACTTTGCAAGCGGGAGAAACTCCTTACTTATATTACAAATTGGCTAAAATCACCGTGTATCATCCGTACACAGGATATAGGTACCAGGACTGGTTTTCCCTTAAATTTCAATAATGGTAACCAGTAGTGTACGTGGATCCAGTTTATAGGTACTAAGTAGCTATACACTGGTATCGCCGTACACTAATGATTTAATTGAAATTTGAACGGAAACTAGTCCTGGTACATATATCCTGTGTACGGATGATACACGGTGAAAATTTATAGATTGCAAGATTTCCAATAAAATCGGTTATCGGGAGCACAACCAAATACTGGCTACTTGGTTGGCAAATACCATTGTGGACTAACAGATCAGCACCAGGGGGGTCCATCCAGTGACAATATTTATTTAACAATAGTAATTGCGAATTTAACTTCTTAATATGGCCATTTCGACAAATTATGTATCTTTAGTGCGGATCAAATCAAAACATGTGGAAATCCATAAATCGAAATAGAGGTTAATGCTGATGAGGAACAAATAAGCAACAGTATCTTAATAAGAAGCCTAAATCAGGTTAGGACCGAGCTATACAAAAAGGAGATACAAGTTAGTTTTTAACTTTTTTTATTGAGATTTTGCAAATTTCCTAATAAAATCAGTTCTCAAGCCAACACAGCAGTACTCGCTACTTGATTAGTAAATAGCCCATGGGACTAACAGTTCACAACCAGGGGCATCGATCCAGAGATAGCATAATAACAAGTACCGAAAAATGGTAATTCATATTCTGAATATGGTCATTTCGTTTATATATGTCGCTTCAGTGCAGATCAAATTAAAACATTTGGAAATCAATGACGGAAATATAAGTAAAGGCTGATAGAGAACATACAAAAGTATCTGAATGAAAAGCCTATATCAGCTTTAGACAGAGTTTTGCAAGCGGGAGATACTAAAAGTTTTAGACAATTTTTCGGTTCTCGGGCCAACACCGAAGTACTGGCTATAAGGTTGGTAAATAATCCCTGGGACTAACAGTCCACTACCAATGTAACGATCCAGTGATTATACAATAACAAATACCGAAGTAATGGTGAATTTATTTTCTAAATATAGTCATTTCGACAACATATGTCTCTTCAGTGTATATCAAATTAAAACATTATGATACCCATAACCGAAACATAAGTAAAAGCTGATAGAGAACAAATTATCAATAGCTTAGGACAGAACAACTCCAACTTGAGTTACTTTAAAGTTTCGAACAAATTTTTCTGAAATTTGGATATTGCTCATTTGAACATAAAATCTGTTCTCTGGCCAATAACGTAAAATTAGCTACTGAGTTGATGAAAACTCCTAGTTAATAAGTTTTGTACCAAGTCTTTTTTCAATTGCACTGGATATGCAAGCGGATACGGTTAGTTTGTTTTTTGACAAATTTTCAGCATCAATAACATGGTGGTTAAATTAACTTATCCGTTGTGTCGACGTCGATATATCTGTCTCAGCTTTCCAAATAGTTACAGTGTTTTAATAACCATATAGCTATCATAAAATAGGGTCTTTTATACATAAGTACTAACAACATTGGGACATGAAAACAACGGCTACCAAGACATATGTAAAGACAATGACCAATTTAAAAAAGTTCTATCAAACAATGGATGTATGGCAAGTAATTGTATTGTTTTCTTCTATTTTTATATTATATTGAAAGTGTCCATGCATAAACGTCAGTTTTTTTAAATAGAACAAAAAAAGGTATCATAATGTTTAATATCATATTTGTGCGTAAGAAAATTAAATATCAATGTAGGTTTAATGAAAAGAAGACATTTTGTATAAAATTATTGATTTATGCAAAGGAAATCAAGAAGGTGGTTGTAACATATTACGCATAAAAAATAGTTATTTTACCATTAATTTTCTATTTTAGCGCACTTTGCTATGCCATGGTTAGCTTTGCTTTCACTTAGCGTCCGTCGTACGTCCGTCCGGATATGTCCGTCGCACGTCGAAAATTGATCATTCAAATATCTTCTCCTCTGAAACTACTTGGCCTATTAGAACCAAAATTGGTCTCAATAATCTTTATACCATATGGAAAAGTCATTCAAAGATCTTATTCACAGACTACCAATGCCCATCTTAATCACAATTGTCGAAATTGTTGGAATCAATTGGATCACAAATTCCTTGGGTCATCCTTCAAAAATTGCATTTAGCAAGTCTGCATTCAATCCAAGATGGCCTAAGCGGGGAACATAGTTAAAACTATGGACCATTTTGGAAACGACGTATATGTCAGCCATGGTCCAGGCCATACAGGCTCTTGAGGGCATCTTGTTTTTGTTTTTTTAATCCAAGCAATTAATAATGGTCTGAATAAGTTCGTGTAATGACATTAGTATTAAACCATAAAATTGAGTAAATGCAAGAATAGTGGTAATTGTGACTGATAATAAAAAAACAAACATTTGATTTCCACTAAAAGATAATACAATTATGTTTAATAATTGGGGGTAAAATTATCATATTTTGAACGGGGTGCTTTTTAACAACTCTGTGAGGAAAACCTTTTCCAATCTTCAAAATAATTATCCAAGAAAGCAAATATAAACGAACTTAGGCTTCATATAAACAGTCCAACGATCATATGCAAATAAAAACCAAGAGCCCAATGTTGAAGGTCTTATTATAACGCTTTGTTTTACCTTGTATTCTCAAGTGTTTTCACTCTATATCCCTTAATTGCTTATTTAAGAATGAGCGACAACAAAATCTGATTAAATCAACGTAAGTAATCTGACAATCATGTCCAATGAAACGCAAAAGTCTCAAATCATAACATTATATAAACAAATGAAGGGATATGGGATATGAACATGGGGCAAAATCCCTATAAATACGTGGTAAGATTAACAGATGGAACAACGCTTATCTTAAATAAGCAATTAAAGGTCCAAAATATGCGATTTTTTTTCTATTTTGAAGTTTCGAGCATACAATTTTAGTATAGGCTTGATAGATTGTTGCAATGGTACACAAATTAGAATAGATATCCTTGGGTAGAACCAGAGTTTTACCGGACTGAATAACACCTACTGTGACAAAACCGGACTTTTCAGTTGCAGTATGATGGGTGCCACGCGTTGAGAAGGTCATGCTTACCCTTCTGAATCACCTGATGATACTTCAGTTTTAGTAGGTTTTCACTCTGCAAGTGCTTTAGTTATGTGGCGTTCTTATCCATTTTTGTTTCTTTGTTTTGTCTTTGTCATACTTTCTCACTTCGAGGTGGATGTGAGTTACCGTGATTTTGGATTTATGATTTTAGAATGGGGAGGTTGGGCAAGGAGTAGGGAGATGGGTTAGTGAGGGGTCGGGTCGAGCCCCAAAATATTGGTATCCACTGTAAAATATACCATTATTTTCTTTTTTGGCCACTTTTCCGTGGCTCAAGATAGCAGATGATGGTGTATCACAAATTGAAAGTATTTTCTGAAAATATTGCACTTCGTATGTCGTTCCCAGTAACCAAGCAGTAATACTTCGGCGTAAACGTGCTGTGGGTGAAGGGTTTTGTTATTCTTTGTCCTCGAAAATGGCATTTTTGGTTTTTCCTCTACTTGATTTTACTTTTCTACCGGAGTTGACATGCTCAACACGGCGGGTGTCTTATAAGAAGCAGGAGATGCTTCCTCTACCGGTGCACCTGATCTCACCCATGGCTTTTATTGGGTCCGTGTTGGTCATTTTTGTATATGTGCTTGTCTTCATTTTCTTTTCTGTGCCGTGCTCATGTTATGTCTTCGTTTATTTGTTTTTCCGACGTTGCCATTGTCCTTGGATTGTTCTTTTCAGACTGACGGTTCGGTTCTCACTTACTTCACAACTTTTGTCTTCTAGACCGGAAGTAGACATGATGCATGCGTCTGAGGGACTGACTCTTTCATTCTGTGATAGATATGACATCGTAGTATGAAAATAAAGCAATTTTGAGTATAAAGGATGAAGTGTTGCATTCTTGTTGCCGAAAAATTGAGCCCACCTCGTCCTTAATATGCGACTTTTTTTCCAACTTTGAAGATCCAAGCAGACAATTTTTAGATGATACAACGAAAATTTGCAAAATTATTATATTTTGATATTTGATATTGTAGGAAATAGCAATCCCTATGATATCATGGCAAAATTCCGCATCTCTGTACGTTTCGGGAACAGTGGAAGGTGCTCAACTTACCTAGGTGTGCACGACAAGGCTTAAACTTGTATGATTTAAAATTTTAGCCAGTTTAAATCAAGAACAGTGTGATGATTATTTGTGTTTGAAATAATGTATTTCAAAGAATACACGAATTGCCTTTAATATACTATTCTGATGTAATTACTCACAGAAATTTATTTCCGCATTGAATATTTTCATTTAAGAAACGAGCATTGAATTCAACAGACAATGACAACAGAAAAAATGTTTTCTTACTGTCAAGATAATGGTACAAGACTTTCAAGCTGATTACATCAATTATATTGTAATAAAAAGAACATGTAAAATTACCTTTCATTAAACTTTATTGACTCACTGGTAGTGAGTGTGACAGGTTCTGGTGGTAGAACAGGACACGCATTCCCTTCCAGAGCAAATTATGTCAGTCCCGGTATCATGGATGTTCTGAATGTGGTGTTTTTATTTCAAAGCATTGTTATTTTTTCTTTCAGTGTATCTGGACTTTGATTTTTGTAACAACCAACTCCTTTAATTCTTTCACACTGTAATGCCGTTGTTTCATTGGTGTTGTCCTTAGCCTGTGAAATTCCTCTTTTCCATACTTGTAAACTATATAACACCCCTATTTTTCTCTCTTCATCTTGTTGTGTCAATAAACATCGGTTAATGGCGCTCTTGTTCATTTTTGTGTATTTGTTTTGTTTTGTTTTTTTGTTTTTTGTTTTCTTTTTGTTTTGTTTTTTTTTTTTTATTATTGTATTTTTTTTCTTTATTTTTTTTTAATGCTGTCTCAATGGTTACACATCATTGGTCCGACAGCTATTGGTCCGACAGCCCATTGGTCCGAAAGTTTTTATTCCGACATCCCATTGGTCCGACAGCTCATTAGTCCGACAACCCATTATTCCGACAACCCATTGGTCCGACAATTTTTAGTCCGACAGTTATTAATCCGACAGCTCACTATTCCGACATACTTTTAAATTTTGCAAAAAAAAAAGAAAATATTTATTCTGGTTTTATCGTCAAAATGAATAGTCTCTACAAATACATGCTAACCCTAACCCTGACCCATGGTAAAAACCAAGCTTTTATTGTTGAAGTCACCACGAAGCCATGCTCATACATCATAGTCAGTTCAAGACAATTCAAGACGATCATTAGCAACAGTTTGATGGGAATTAATGTTCTGTATTAGTTCCCTACTGTCTGCATGTCTGTCTGTCTGTCAGTTCCGCATCGGGAGACTTAACTTATCAGTGAAAATGCCTTGTACGTTCACATATTTTAATGGTTATGCGACGTATACACGATTTGCTTCTAGATTGAAAGTTTATTGATTCCGATTATTTTCAGTGTTATCACCTCATGCTTCGATATTAGTTTTTAAGCTCAAGAATCTTTTTAATTTTGTTGTACTTTTCTCTCACTGTCTTATGCCTTTCAGAGTTCATCGAAAGTTATCCACTATATGTGTGCCCTGCTAAGATCATGTTTAAGTTGGAAAGACACAAATGTCCTTAACCCAAAAAGTTTAGTGATTATTCCTTTGGCTGTTTTTTTTTTTTTTTTTTTTNCAAAATTGCATGTCGATGATTCGACCCATGATAGATATGACCTTGTTTTATCAATATTGATCGGTTTTGAATTCTAGGGATACAGTGTTGCATTCCGTTTAAACGTAAATTGAATCCCACAATATGTAAATTGGGATTTTTGCACTACAAACTTCCAGTCTAAAATTACATGTGTAGGGGAACTGAAACTGGCATAGTTGTGAAGTTTTGAATGTCGAAGTTTAGTTTCTGCAGACTGGCATTTTAAATACTAATGAGTTATAACATGTAAACTAAATCAAGATAGAATACAAAACATTGAAGCAGTATTAAAGTTGATGAAGAACTAATAACCAGATGAATTTAAACAAAGCGCTTAAATCAGCAAGAAAAAAGTGTTATTTTCTTTCTTAAAAAAAATAATTGCAAGTTTCAAAGTACACATGTTTTTTCGAGTCAGCACCAAACTAATGACTACTGGGCTTGTGAATACCCTCGGAGATGCACCCAGTTGTAATGAAATAGCAGTTTCTATTGTGACAAAATTCAAGTTGTATTAGTTTTACAGTTGATTCGTTAGTGTCGAGCGTGTAGTTTGTACAGGGTTTTTTTTAACAGAGCAAAAACACTGTCTCAAAAAGAATTTGTTCAACCTATGTTAATTGAGGGTGGTAAAGGGTTATTTTCGTGCATCGTTTTTGGCTTTTTTTATTTTCCGTTCATCGATTTCCAGATTTTTTATTTACCGTTCACTCGTGCATGAGAGGGTCGTCGTTCATCGTGTTTTGCTTATTTATTCCTCGTGTTTTCGTAATTTGTAGAGCTTATTATTCGTGCATGATTTTTTTACGGTAAAAAAAAAGATTGAAAAATTAAAACAATTTTCAGAATTAGGAATTGAGATGCACTTCGGGTTCTGCAGACCATCAAATTTACGCAATTTCAATGAAAATATCATTTTTTTTCGCCAATATTTCTTAAGGTTATGGGTACGTTTAATGGCTGTATGGAACTATTGGGCATAGAAATTGTATATATTTGGATTTTCTGAAAAGCTCAAACAATAAGCAATCATTTGATACCTCGATTTTATAACTAGGAAGCATTTGAGGAAACTGAAAGAAAAACTTGAACGAAAAACGATTTTTTTTAAAAATTACGATACGTGCATGCAGGTTATACTCATGCCATAATTTTTTTTATTAAAGAGGGAATATAAGTGAACATCAACAAAAAAACTAGAGGCCCTGAAACTGACCCTGTATCTCTCACCTGACAAAATGCTTTAATCCCGTGCATAACCAAAACAGATGTTTTTTTACCAAGGGGGTCAAATATTTAGCTATATGTTCTCCATTAGCACCCATGTTTTTTGCTTGATCCCATTGAAATGAATTATTTTTGCAAAGTACCCTAGCAATACATTTAGTTAAATTTGCTTGATTAGTTTCAGAGAAGATGATGAGAAAGGTGGTACCAACGTTAAACTATTCTGTGCACTGGAATCCACGTTTTTTGTCAAATCGAAGTAAAGGACCTTCCATACATCATTCCTGTAAAGTTTAGTTGAATTTGCTTCAGTGGTATCAGAGGAAAATATTAAAGACATGATTTTCACATAGGGTCCAATGTTAAACTATGTTTCGCGCAATGGTTTTTTTTGGATCAGAAATTTCCGGCAATCTATGTGAAGGGCCTTCCATACATCAATCCTGTAAAGTTTGGTTCAGTTTGCTTCAGACGCTTCAGAGGAGATAGTCAAAATGTAAAATTTTGCGGACGGACGACGGACGGACGGACGACTGACGCCAAGTGATGGCAAAAGCTCCTACGGCCTTTTGGCCAGGTGAGATAAAAATGGGTGAGGTTCGGTAGTGTGGGGTGCACGGGCGGTTATTCGATCCAGCCCATGTACTATAAGTACTGGACTTCTTTGCTGGTGAATACCCTCGGGGACTAAAAGTCCACCAGCAGTGGCATTTAAATGTTAGATATAATAAGCAAGTTACGCATTGAAAAGACGTACAATTTTATCTTCTAAGGATTTTTGATAAACTACATTGTTGCAACAATTTTTTCTCTTAATGTACCTCTCCACAATGTCGGATATGTAGAATAAGTGTTTCCAGAGAAGCGATGTTTCAACTATTCTGATGCAAAGGCTAGAAGTAGAAACAACAGGAAAGTAATAAACACAAGTTATATGCTCTTGGTATAAAATAGATTTTAAGACTTATGGTACTCTCTATGCCCTTTATTAGGTCGCCTCGCCTAAGATGGCTGCAAGCGGGGGACTTAGTTTAACATTGGACCATATTGGAAACACATTCAACGATCTTCTTATTGAGATAACCTAGCCAATTGGAACCATACTCGGTCACAACTGTTCTTAGTTGGTCCCCCCTGAAAATGTGTCCGGCAAGTCAGATTCAAAATGGCCGCTATAACGGAACATAGTTTAGCTTTGAAAGTAAGTCAGAACCGAACCGTCAATCCAAAACGAATAATCCAAGGGCAACGGCAACATCGGCGACAAAAAAGAAACAGACACAACATGAGTATGGCACAGAAAAGAAAAATGAAGATACACACACAAAAAGATGAACAAAACGGACCCAATGAAAACCATAGGTGAGATCAGGTGCACCGGTAGAGTAAGCATCTCCTGCTTCTTATAAGACACCCACCGTGTTGAATATGTCAAATCAGGTATTTAAATCAAATCCGATAGAGGAAACACAATTAAGCTTAAAAGGGAAAGATCTGTTGTCATCTCGGAAACAGGTATCCCATCGCGGTCCACAAGATGGTGATGTCGACCGTAAAACTTCTGGAGGAATGACTTCAATTTTTGGGTAACATATCCTTGTTGAAGAAGCCTATTTGTGAGCCACCGTGCTCTATCAGGGAAGTCACTGTATCGAACATAGGCTCTTGGATAAATAAAACTTCAGACAACTTATCCACTAGGGTTGAATGACAACATCATTGGTCAAGGAAACATTGCTCGGTGCGCTTCTATTGACATCATGGGAATTTCTTTTCCGAAATTACGCCATCGAAGGTCACATGGTCGAAGAGTGAATTATAACATTAAAAGCAAACGTAAAAACATAGTAAATATAAAAGATCTATATACTGTATTCAAAAACAATGGGCGGCATGGTTTGTTCACTAAACCTTGTTCAATTCCTGTAACACAACTTAATAAAATCTCTTTGGAGTGTGATAATAGCCCCCCCCCCCCCCCCNGACTTTATCCGAGAATCGACAAACCCGATGAGCACGTAAAACAGTTTTTGAAAATTGAATAAATTAATAAAGGAATTGACCTCATTGATATTGCAGGCATTTTTTGGGACCAAGATACATGTATTCAAAAGCTTGTATCCGTCTATTTTGACAACCAGGACTTGCTTGTCATTTCCTTTTCTTATAAAAACCTACTAGAAACATTTTTTTTTGTCAATTACTCTTCTATTACATGAGAAGAACTTCCCTAGCAGCTGAGACTGTTCCACGTCACCATATCGCTATGACCCTTGTGGATATACAATGTATATTATTGGGGAATCTTAACATCATTGTAGATTAGGAAGTCAGAAAATTCTTTAGAAAAAGAGCCTATATATCGCCCGCCTTCAAAAATAAACTGGCATGCATGTTTTGATATAATTTAAGACGCTGTAACCAATTATTGTAAAAAATGGCGCAAACGAGAAAGTGCAGGCAAGCATGCTCTAAATTTGTTTAAAGATAAAATTATTACCAAGGTCACCAACAGAATAGATTTGTATAAAGATAATTATGTTGAGTCACCTCCTAAACTGTCTGTAAATAGAGTTAAGTCAAAACTGAAGGATCTTGGTAAAAAAAAATGTTTTTGTACCTGTTGTCAAGGCTTCTAACAACACTGCTATTGTCTGAAAGAAATACTACATCGATGTACTATAAAACGAAAGTGGACAAGTCAGACACTTTCAAACGTGCCAATAGGGACGAAAAAACGTTAACCAAACAACATTATAAGGATACAGAAATGCTTAAAGTTCAACTTAAAGATAGCATCTTACCTACCAGGTACTTGGTTCCGAAGCTTCACAAAAATCCCTTCAAACATCTTTTTATTTCAGCATCTAGCAAGTGTTCTACTACCAATTTATCCATTCATTTAACTAGTTCACTTACTTGTATAAAGGAGTTGGTTATTAAATACTGTGAAAAAAAACTTATCAAAACTCTGGTGTAAATTACTGTTGGAGTGTAAAAAGTTCTATTGAAGTTTTAGATAAAATACAATCTATTCAAAGACCAGTCTCATCTATCGACAGTTATGATTTTTCTACACTTTATGCTACCCTTCCACATAATTTGATTAAATCCAAGTTGGGACAACGTATTAAATGGCGTTTTAAATTTTCTGGTCTGCAGTTTATTTGCTCTAACAAAAAGCAAGGATTTTTCTCTAATATAACATATAATAATCAATGTTCCTGGACATGTGATGATATGATGCACTCAATCTTTTGCTTGACAATATTTCGTTCGTTTTGGCAACAGGTCATAGGAATTCCAATGTGTACAAATTGTGCACCTCTCATTGCAGATCTTGTTCTTTTCTGTTACGAACGAGATTTCATGAAAAAACTTCAAAACGAAACCATACCTAACAGTGATAAACTTCTATTTTTCAATGATAACAGCAGGTATATATTGACGTTATCTTTTCTATTGATTATCCCCAGTTTTTAGATTATGTAGACATTATTTATCCACAACAACTGAAATTAAATGAAGCTAACAATGATTCCAAATGTTGTCCTTTTCTGGATCTGACTATCATTATTGACTTTGGTAAAAATCAAAACCAAAATATATGATAAAAGGGATGGATTTGATTTCACTATTACTAATTTCCCTTTTCTTGACGGCGACATTCCCCTTGCTCCATCCTACGGAGTGTATATTTATCAACTGGTACAATTCGCACGAGTTTGTTTTACTCTTGATGATTTCAATGAACGTAACAGTACTATTACAGCCAAACTTTTACAACAGGGTTACAGATTTAAGAAGTTTTGTTATAGAACATGTTATATCGGAATATGGCGTTACTCGTAAATAGCTTATTACTATGGGTATTTGTAGTCCTCGTTTTTACGGAAATGTTGTTAAGAAATGCCAGAAATTGATAAAAAATCCGGAAAAGCTGGGACGTAACTTATATTCTTTGCGTAATAGGGGATTTCGGCAAGATTTTATGCTTGTATCCTTTAAAGTAGCTTTGAGACCAAGTGACCTGAAAATTTTGCACACATACTGGCCTTTCACTGATACTGCCGATGTCTACTGAAATTTATGATGAATCTTGACCAAACCCTTCGGGAAGTTTTGAGTTTGATTTTTCTTCCGTAGCACGACAGTGTTCTACCAGCAGACAAGACTCCTTGAGCTAGCCGGTAGTGTAGCGGTGAGCACCCCTTGACCCATCTTTCAAAATTACGTATTGTCTTTTTCTCTCCTTTCAAGATTGTGGTCATTGATTTAGTAGTCTACATGTATTGGGTTTTATTCGTATGTTTTTATCCTATAGGGAATCGGGATAGATAAAGGGAAGGTTTGGGTACCCATAAACCTGTTTAACCCTACCGCTGGCTTTTGCTAGTGCCGGTAATAAGTCCGGCTGTCCCGAGTTCCTATCGTTGTCTACGTTTCTCTTTTGTCTTATACGTGTTTTTCTTGTGTAGTTCCCATACAGATTATTGCATGTAATTATAATTTTCAGCCATTGTAGGTGTTTCCATTTCTTAATATCTTGAATAGCGAATGAGCTGGGAGATTTAAACTCCATATGCCGGCGCTGTTAAAAACACATTGAAAGACCTTATCTGAAACTACTTGGTTAATTGGAATCAAATTTGGTCATAATAGTCCTTCGGTTGTCTTCTTTAAAAATGTATCCGAAAAGTCTGCAACTCGACCAAGATGGCTGCCAGCAAGGAATTTAGTTTAACATCTTAGTTTAACATTGGACCCTAAGGGGAAACACATTCAAAG
Source organism: Modiolus philippinarum (assembly GCA_002080025.1). Lineage (NCBI taxonomy): Eukaryota > Metazoa > Mollusca > Bivalvia > Mytilida > Modiolidae > Modiolus > Modiolus philippinarum. Next base: position 106,642 of record MJUU01004798.1, on the reverse strand, counting down.
ACCCTATGGGGAAACACATTTAAAGATCTTCTCCTATGAAACAACGTTTCCCTTTGGTACCAAAATTGGTCACAATTGTCCCTTATTAGCCCACTTTGAAAAATATGTCCAGTAAGTCCAAATTATATCCAAGATGGCCACGAACAGGTAACATAGATTAACATTTGGGACCTTATGGGAAATGCATTCAAAGATCTCATCCTCTGAAACAGCTTGAACAATTTGAACCAAATTAAGCCACAGTAGTCATTCGGTTTTCCCTTAAAGTTTATGATTTTGATGTTAGTATCTCATCCAAAATTGTCGCTAGCGGAGAACCTACATAATTAAACACTCACAGATCTCTACTCTGAACCATTTGTCCATATTTTATCAAGGTCTGTTATCTTGCTTTTTGTAATTAGTACTATTATCATACTAGAGAGTATCCTGTTTGTGTAAGTAGTACTACTTCAATGCTAGAAAGTGAGACCCTTTAACATTAAGGTAATTTGGACCGTCTGTGTCATCCATGAACCAGCTGAGCTACAGGCTCATGGGAGCCTCTATAACCATGTTCTTTTCTACGTGATGGGCGTTGATGTATCCTGATATGTCATTTATTGTTATTTTAAAGTGTAAAAGACATTACTTAAATTCTGCATATAATATGTCTAGCCCGATATTGAGACGGAATTCAAGGCTTTTATATGGGTTGATTTGTAAACAATTACCTACTTTATTTTTCGTGCATCGAGATCGCCGAAAATTATTTTTCGTTCATCGTGAGTTTGATTTTTTATTAGCCGTTCATCCATGCACGGACCCCCCCCNGTCTAGCGTCGTTGTTTTGTGTCTGGTGTCGTTGTTTTCTATGTTTTGGCCATGCCTTTGGACTTCGACTTTTGTAAATTTCACCCCTTTGTTCCTTCGGTATTCTACTGCCGTTGTTTCCAAAATTGTTATTTTGGTAGATATGTTGTTGTACCTATTTATAGAAACAATATAAGTGAGATGATTTGTGTGAAATAAATAAATAATAGTTCACGTTGATCACTTCAAAGTCTTCTTAAGTTAATAGAGATGTCTGGAAAATATGGTATTCATTTGTATTAAATTGTATAGTCAAGCAGTAGGACGTTCTTAATTTGCCATGTCTACTTTCTTTCAGTATTTTACGAAAGGATATGGAGTAAATGAACATGAGACCATAACACATATGTTAACTCCAACTGCAATAATTTTAATGAGCTGTATGGCCATTTCAGAAATTTATTCCTCATCAGCAATACTAAAACCCAAACAAAGGAAATCTATAATTTCAAAAAATGTTTATAATGCATAAAACCAAACGAAATCCGATTAATCAGTAATATCAAATATAGCTAAGGACAAAACAACGATGGAGGGAGTTAATCCTTCGGTTTTAGAATTTACATAAATTTAAATAATAGTAATCTACATATTTATATATTTATTACAGTGTTTACTTATTTTCAATGGGTAAGCTCCAGAAACTTTTGTTTACATGCTGTTCTAGCAAACGAAACGCTCTCGTATTTATGTAAAATCATTTCACCGCTAGACTTTTAATCTATTTCAAATGCAGTTTAACCATGCCAAGACCGGATGGCTTGAAAACCAACTTTTGTACTTTATACTGTCATCACTATAATAATTGTTTTATGGTACTGTTCAATTTTCACACATCGTTATTCATGTAATAAAGGGTTATTTTGCCCTGATTGCTATTTTAAACGACCTTTGAAATTAAAAAAAATGCTGTGAATTTTTCTTTATATGCGCCTATTCCAACTAAATATGATTTTGCATATTAAAACGTATTCTTAGATTTTAAAATATGAAATTAAAAAGTGGAAAATTCTTTCGCCGGGATTTTTTTCTTCAACTTCAAACAGACATAAGTTCCACCACTGATAAAATTTGTCTTCCGAAAACAGTAAAGTTCCCCTATTTGCACCTCACCAAATCACTCCTTTCAATCCAATTCTATATCATTTTCATTTTTTAAAAACTTTTTCAACGTCCCTTCTTTCAGTCAAGCCCAAAAACATACCTTAACAAAAGGAAGAATCATACAAGAACAAGGAAATGAAGTGATAAACTAAATAAATAGGAACTAAATTCGAGAACAACGAAAATCAAAGAGACGCTATGGGGACTTGATAATGTCCCGAAATTGTTAAATTTTAGAACTGAATCATTCGTTTTGGCATTTTTTACACTGGGACCGCAGTTCCACATTCTTAATGGCGGGGAGATTTTGTAAAAGAATAACTGAACTTTCAATCTGATATACGATTTTATAAATTGAGCATGAAGTACTGACCTACAACAGAGATAATTGCCGCAAAATCTATCCAGCCAGGAGTTATGTAAAACTAAAGTTGGGGTTCTTTCTCGGCACGATATTTTTGTATGAGCAAAGATGCACTTTATTTAATTCATTGAAGATTTCGTCCAATGACATGCTGAAGCCATTTTTCCGAAATCACCAGAAGTTTACCGATACTAAATTTTCCGTTACGAGGGTGGGGTATCGTTTTTCTTAAATATTTAAAAAAATATATATATATATATATATCACATTCTTTCAATAACATTGAAGAACGTTGCTATGCAAACTTTTTAAAAAATGTAAAGTAACCAATCATTTATGTCAAAACACTTTTAAAGAAAAAAACACGATCCTTTCTGAAATACATATGCATGACAAGTTTCATCGGTCCTTTTATATTTTGCTTCATTGTAATGTTTTGTAAAATTTAGTCCTTGGTTTGATCTGGTCCATGTCAGAGCTTGGTATGACAAATGAAAGATACATGCACATGTAACTTGCACCGGTATCAAAATATGGCTTCGTTTTAATTTTATCAGTTAATAATTCATTAATAGGTATGTTGGTAATTAAAATCAAGGAAGTTTTAAAAGCCACATATATTCTCGGGCTAATACAGCTAACAAAGAACCGATAACAAGTCATCAGGCAATATCGGAGTATGACAGTTTTCTGACGTCATAAGATATGACCCGACATTGATATTTCTTGACTCGTTCTTAACAAAATATTTTGAAATGTTTGAGGGTATCTGGAAGGAAATTAATTTCTCGGGCACCTTACCGCTGGCTTTCGCTAGTGCTGGTACAGAGTCCGGCTTTCCCGAGTTCCTGTCTCTGTTTTGTCTTTCGTTTGTTTTTCGTGTGCAGTTCTCTTGTGGATTGTTGACTGTGGTTGTTGTTTTATTTCATTTCTTTTGAAAGGCCTGTACCAAGTCAGGACCAATCCGATCGACAATTTTTCCTGTGGTTTTCCACCTTCTTAGTCCTTTTCCCTCTTGGACTTGGCTCTTAACAAGTCTGTTCGGTACTTTTTATTACCCCATTTCTTATTTACATAATCTACATACACATTAATTTGTTTTAATTTTTCATGTTTCCATGCCTTCCGTTTATTCATACTGTATACTATTGTTAAATATATATATGGTACTTGTCTCATCCTTTTGTACAGTTGAGCAAATAAAACAGTGATAAACTAATCAAACTTTTACATGAGGTCCTTATGTTTCTTATAACTAAATACCGAAGTTGCTGTGAATTTATTTTTTGCATATGCACATTTCGACAACTTATGTCTCTTCAGTGCAGAGATAAAATCTAAACGTTTGGAAGACCATAAAATCAAATATGAGAACAACACCCAAATTGATTTAAATGTAAAAAATCTTAAGTTAAAACATGGATTTAATATTTTTATTTCTTAAGAATTTTGCAAAGATAGACTCATTTTTGTAGGTAAAAATATTTGTTTAACAATTCACATCGTAATAAACATTCAGATGTCAACCCTGACAGGTGACATGTATTTTTATCCTTTAATGCTAGAAGGATTTAAAAAATGTCATTAAAACCCTAGATGTGTCGACTTATGTAGTGGGGAAATGAAAACTGTCAGACAAATGGGAAGTCTAACTAATAACTGTCGGACTTGTGAGCTGTCGGACCAATGGGTTGTCGGATTAAAAAGCGTCGGATCAATGGCCTGTCGGAGTTTAAACTGTCGGACCTCTGGCCTGTCGGAATGAAAACTGTCGGACCAATGGGTTGTCGGAATAATGATTGTCGGAACAATGGGATGACACCGTCTCAATTAGTGTTGGATATTTCCCCTTTTCTCATTTTTGCTACGGTATTCGTTTGCCGATGTGTTGATGTAGAATCAAAGAATTTCAACTATTGAAATAGCATTACAAGTTTAAAATAACAAAAACCGTTTCATAAACACAAAATAACTGCTTTAAGTTAAAAACAAACAAAAACACAAAAACAAAAAAAAACAAAAACAAAAACAAAAAACTTAAACAAAACAAAACAAAAAAGAAAAAAAAACAAAGCAAAAACAAACATAAAAAAGGCTTAAGATAGAAAAAAGATGGGAAACGGGGAATGTGTCCAAGAGATAACGACCCAAAAAGGGGGGGGGGGGGGGGGGTAATAACAAATAAAGCCACCATAAGATCTTCAATGTACGGTGAGAAAAAATTGTTTTTAAAAGTATCGTCCAAACAATGTATTCGAATGTTCCTTTAATTAAGTTACAAATTGAATTTTTAAGCTAAGAATTGTGCTGATAATCGATAAAAGATTAATATTTCGTATTCCTAATGTTAAATCGGCCAGTCGAATGTTTGAAGGATATCCTCATTTAGTTATTTAGTTATTTGTTATATAAGTTGTCGAAATGCGCATATGCAGAAAGTAAATTTACAGTGACTTCGGTATTTCGTTATTTGTTACCACTGGGTCGATGCCACTGCTGGTGGACTGTTAGTCCCCGAGGGTATTCACCAGCCCAGTAGTCAGTACTTCGGTGCTGACCCGAAAGCCGATTATTTTTTAAACCTTCCAATATGTAAAATTTTGTAAATTTTATCGAAAACTAAGGAGTATCTCCCTCATGAAAAGCTCTGTCCTTAGCTGATTTTGGTTTTAAATTAAGATCACTTTGGTTATTTGTTCTCTATCAGTTTTTAAACATCTTTGAGTTATGGTCTTCCGAACGTTTAGATTTTATCTGCACTGATGAGACATAAGTTGTCGAAATGCGCATATGCAGAAAGTAAATTTACAGTGACTTCGGTATTTAGTTATTTGTTACCACTGGGTCGATGCCACTGCTGATGGACTGTTCGTCCCTGAGGGTATTCACCAGCCCAGTAGTCAGTACTTCGGTGCTGACCCGAAAGCCGATTATTTTTGAAACCTTCCAATATGTAAAATTTTGTAAATTTTATCGAAAACTAAGGAGTATCTCCCTCATGCAAAGCTCTGTCCTTAGCTGATTTTGGTTTTAAATTTAGATCACTTTGGTTATTTGCTCTCTATCAGTTTTTAAACATCTTTGATTTATGGTCTTCCAAACGTTTAGATTTTATCTGCACTGATGAGACATAAGTTGTCGAAATGTGCATATGCAGAAAGTAAATTTAGAGTGACTTCGGTATTTAGTTATTTGTTACCACTGGGTCGATGCCACTGCTGGTGGACTGTTAGTCCCCGAGGGTATTCACCAGCCCAGTAGTCAGTACTTCGGTGCTGACCCGAAAGCCGATTATTTTTGAAACCTTCCAATATGTAAAATTTTGTAAATTTTATCGAAAACTAAGGAGTATCTCCCTCATGCAAAGCTCTGTCCTTAGCTGATTTTGGTTTTAAATTTAGATCACTTTGGTTATTTGTTCTCTATCAGTTTTTAAACATCTTTGAGTTAGGGTCTTCCAAACGTTTAGATTTTATCTGCACTGATGAGACATAAGTTGTCGAAATGCGCATATGCAGAAAGTAAATTTACAGTGACTTCGGTATTTAGTTATTATTTACTATAGCAGGCCAATGGCCCTTAAAAGTATTTTTTTTTTATTTTTCATTTTACAAAATTGAAAGTTCTATTTGCACAACGTTGTCATAAAAGCCATGTCAATTTGATATTTTTGTCGTACTCAATAAATGCAGAATCTTGCACACTTGTTGTTTCGTTGTTAAAAAAAACGGAAATGTTTAATGGATGTTGTAAAGCTTCATTTATAAATAATCAATGAAGAGATATGGAGTAAATATACATGGGACATAGACTCTACAAGTACATGGGAGAGCAATGGGATACCGCTTTTATTGTTGTTCTTCATCTTTTAGATACCATGTCACCTTCAACAATGAGCTCTCCTCATACATTACAGTTAGCTCAAGTCGGCCCGGAGCTCCTGCCCGAGAGGAACTCACCGCTAGATGTTGAGAAACACTACAACCGTGTTTATCATGTCATGGGCAGGGGATCTTCAACAAACATTAAATTAACTGGCAAAGTGATCTAAAAATCGCTGTTATCCGTTGCCCGTCAAAAGACCCAACAGAACACAACCACATTATATAAACAACCACAGGGCACTCATCAAATCAAATGTATCAAAACTGGGCACAATAAACAGGTAAAGGAATAAAGCATGTGAATACGGAGGTGTCAACGTATTGAATAAAAATTTTCCAAAACTCATAAAATTAACACTCTAAGCGCTTAAAATATTTGACACCAGCACGATCAGGTATTATTTTTGCATAAAATATCATTCGAATTTACTGAAGTTTTAAACAGGGAGAAATAACACCTATTATACTACTTTAATCTCAGATTTTAAATATATCGCTTTTTGACTTAAAGCAGCTGTCAAATGACTGTAAAACAACAATACATTATCCTAATTTATTACTATGAAAACAACGACTTGAAAATAATACTGCTATGCCAGTCGTAACGACAATGTCGAGTTCAAAATATATATTTTATTTATTTTATATGCCAAGTGAATGCATTGTTTCTCTTCTATTTTAATGTTTCTATGTACACGTAGTTTAATATGACGAGAATCTGACAATGTGTTTAATTATAAACAATAGCTTGTAATTAAAGTGAATCAAAAGATCAATACCACATGGCGGTCGGATGAAGGTTTTGTATTCAAAATCAAGATCAATGCAATTTCGTTCAGCTATCAAGTGTTCCCAAAATAATGATGCAAATTGAAGTGTGTTTCAAACAACGTCATTGCATACACATACATGTTTGGAGATGGAACAATCTATATGATACTTATTTTTAAAAATGAAACGTGTTTTATCTCAATTTTTAGATTTTCATAACTATTTTATAATTGCAATATCATACTGCATCATAAGGGAAATATTCGTAATCAAGTAGAATTGCCTCCCGGAATTTTGAAATCATTGACATATTATTGAAAAATGTTTCCCAATGAATGAAAATATTTGAAAATTAAGGTAGAAACACATTACACGAAAACCATTCAAAATTGAGGAAGACTTCGTTATATCTTATTTATTTTTTTTTGGTTTTCTTAATATCTGAAAGAAATATCATAGGTCGTTAATTTGTATGAGTTTTCTTTGATCTCGTTAACTAAATATTTTCAGTATTAGCTACATATACGAACAAATATTTGAAAAAAAAGTATCTTACTGTGTGCCATGAATGCTTTGTCAATGAGTGCATCAATATAAATAAAGAATTTACATCTACAGAAAACAGTTTGGATCGTACGAAACCCTTTTCTAATCAATTATAGTAAAATTCCGAATTTCTTGAAATATGTTCATTTTTTAAAATTTGCTGTATCAAATCATTTAGTTAATAACGGATAAAAGTGTTTTGTTTCTGATATTTCAGTTATTGTCTCCAATAATATTTTCGCCCACATGTTGTCCATTATTATCGTCATTTCATTATTCTACATGTAATTACTAACCATGACCCATAAAATCAAGCGTTGAATACAATACACTGGATAATAATATACTTCCATTGGCTTCACTCACTCAAGCCATTTGGATGACTTGTCATGTTATATTATGTGCATACTTAATTATTTTACTGCTTATTTTAAAAGAATATTAACAAATTAAGGTATCGATAAATTTTCAATTAAACCTTTTTTTTTAAACCAACACGGAAATATTGACTTTTCGGTTGGTCAATACCGTCAAAGACTACCAGTCCACTAGAAGTTGCATTGTACGTGTAAATAAATATCAAAATGTGGAAGTTATTTTCAATAAACTGATTGCCAAGTGTGTAAATTTAATTAAATTATCATATCTATACTACTAAAAAAACGAAGTCCGATTTTCTAGACGGCATGGAGTCTCGACAACAAATCAATTAATTAAACTTTATGTATGATTAGTCTGAGACTGCGGTGTAGATTGAAAATTTCATCAGTCCAAATCTGTTTGTTTTCTTAATTAGCAATTAACCAAGTAATTAATAATCCGGATAGGTACCCGAAGGCCGATTTGTATATTACATAGTTAGCATTATTCACTCCCTTTGTTTAAAAAGTGATGCAAACAAAAAACAATTAAACATTTGTCTTCACGAATATTACAAGGATTCGCACTAAAAGTTATACTTTTAAATAATGAAAATATTCAATTAATGAGATTTACACCGAAATAGTAACATGTTAAAAACTTTGTGCAAATTTTTATCAAGAAATTATGTTACATTTGAATTATATTATTTTTTACAAATGTTGCATGTATGATTTGAACTCAAACAATTCACTGTCATTATATTCCTCTTGAGATTTCCACTTTCGATCGGACTGCGGATTTGTCCGATCCAATCCTGAATGCTTTATGCAGAATGAACTGAATAATTATTTGATTATTTTTTGCGATGTCCAGTTTTTCGTGTTTGGGTTCCAAATTCCCATTGATTAACAACGGGAAATTACTAGTAAATACTTAAGAACTAACCTACGAATTCAAATCAAATTAAATTTAGTACAAACAAATAATTTAATGCGAGTACAAAGTGACGCGTAAAAACAATGGCAAGTTAAAAATATTCTATCATACAATGCATCTATTCTTATGTATATGTTAAGTAAAAATTTTTATTTGTCGTTTAAAACGACGATACTTAATTATAGAAATTTGACATTGAAAGTGCCCAGGCATCACTAATAGCGTTTGAAAGATCGTAATCCTATGGCTATTAAGATATCAATATGATATTTGGGGTAATGTATTAATCAGTATAGATAAAAAGAACACAAACAAAATATGCATTTTCCATGTGTTCAAAAATACAATTACTATTTTTTTTAGAGTACATTACCATAACATGTGTAAAAGGTCATGAAATTCGTATATATCATAAAATTTTAAAAAAGTGATTAAAATGTGATCCTATATGGCTTATATTTAAAACGAGCTTTTGATTTTTATTCCAAAAATTATTGGAAAAAATGGTACGAAATATTTGAAACCATATATTTAGACACAATTTTGAAAGATAATTAATCGATATCATCATTTTCCTGCAATAAAAAAAGACAACGAAATAAAAGGATAGTTGTTCAGAGAACAATTGCAAGATCTTTCAACAGTTTCATCTTGATAACATGTTTTAAGTTTGATTTTATTGTCCATTCAGTTCAACAATATGATGTAAACAAAAGTTGTTTACTTGTTTTGGGACTTTTATTATGGTTGCTGAGGATCTTATTTATATTGAGCCTGTTTCTAAGAATTTAAATGTCACTTGCTGTCGTCAATGTTATGTACCGTTTTCTTTACATCACCAAACGTGCTGGATGTGGTTTCTATAGGGACTGTGATAACAAATGCTGTTGTTAATAGGATCTTGATCTATAACCTTGACTTCGTTTTATTGACCATCTTTTTAATAAACACCTCTCTTTATCAATTATCTTTGTATCTTGAATGTGTTCTTTTTAAAAAAAAGGTCTTCAGATTGGACCTCAAATACGGCTTAGGAGCTATAAATAGAATTCACCACAGGATTGTGTGAGAAACAACATTTCCACACTAGAAATAGTTAAATTATCAATGTTTTAGACACGAAGCTTGCCGAGAGCTCAAAATATTTGATAATTTAACTATCGAAAACGTTAAAATATTGTTTCTCACGAGATATGGTTGTGGATTTTATTTCTCTGATGCTTTCAAGGAGATATTGGACAAGAATATAACCCCATTTGCTGTTAATCCGAAATAAATGTCTTCTAAGAGTGTGACCTCATAAGGCATGGTCGCCTTTTTTATTACCTCACAATGGTAAGGCACGGACCTTTTGATTTTCAGGGGGGGGGGGGAGCTAGTATTTTATGGAAAAATATTTTCTGGCCCCGATTTTTGCCCCAACAAATTTTCTGACCACCATCTTGGTTGAAAAAAAGTAATCTGGCCTGGATCCTGTCCATTAGACAAAAAAGCCTGGCTCAACAAAAATTCCTAGCATAGTGTATATGCGAAAACATTTCCTGGCTCGGGTAAAAATACCAGACCCCCCCCCCCTGAAAATCAAATGGTCCGTGCCTAAAGTCAGAAAACGACAAATATATTTGACGTCATAACTGAAATCATCCAATCACTTAAGAACAGCATTTTCTCTAGAGAGGTAAAACATATTTCTACGACTGTTCAGGAAGTTTTTAAAAAAAAGCGGAAATTAGAGAAATGTCAAAAACTAGAAATCAAATCATTATTTCCAATAATATGTGATCAGCTATGCCAGCGTTGAATTATGACTATGACTTTGACCGGTGACGATGATTGCATTTGACCCTGACTCAAATTGAATGACTTATTTTAATGAATAGTTTAAATATGTATCTTCACTCTTCTATCCGTAGTAGTTTAAAAGTTATATAAACCATATTCCGTGAACAGCTCTAGGGCAATAACTCTCCGGGGAGTCATCGAAGAAGTTCGAATCAAATGTTATAAATGTACGCTTTGACATTAAAAAACAATTTGCCAATATGTTTAAAATCAGATTTTATTGCTGTTTGTGAGCTTAGATGATAACAAGGTCCTGGACTATAGTGCATGTCTTAAATTAATCTTACACTTTGAGTCCACTCAGAAAGGTAAGGTCCCATAATCATCAATAGTGTAAGTCCCAGGTATCTATGATTAGCAGTATAGGAGTGGAAAATTAAATAATGTTCAAAGGGAATTAAATCAAAGGAAAAATCGTGGAACTATTTCAAACCGAATGTAAAATAGGTGCGTCTTGTGACAATGAACATGTTTCATTGTATTACCTATCAATCATCTATTGCGGTTAAATAGTGTAAACAATAACAAGGTTCAGGTTAAAGGTAAAGGTCATACTTTACCTTTGATCGTGACTCCATTTCAAAGGCAAAGTCTTTCGATTGCCAATGGTAGAGGTCCCGGTCATCTGTCACTTATAGTTTAGAAGTAATACAACGAGAGCATAAACGGTATGGAAAGTTCAAAAGATCAAATTCCTTCACCAAGTACACAATGTAATTCCGTAAATGTCTGCAGGGGTTTATATGTATGCATTTGTCATCAATTTGTACTTTAACATGAGGTCGTCTGTAAATCTATGTCACGTGCATTTTAGATTGATTGAAGTGGTGTTTTCTATCGATCAAAATTTTACGCGATTTAATTTGAGAAATAAGAAGAAAGTTTTGATGGTTTTAAAATTTAAAAACTAAGAAAAGGTTGACAACTAAAAAATACTCCTGTAGAGAGCACTCTCGAATCACGGGACAGACTTTTTATGGTTCTACCCAGAAAATTGATAAAATCTTTCAGAATTTGTGTTGCATCACAGTACAGATGACTGTTAATTGCATCTTCAATAGCAGGACTGCAGATTAAGCAAAGGGTCAGCATAAATTTCATCTATATACATAGTTTCATATGTATAAACGAAAATGTCAGTTTATTGAAAATATCGGCCTTTTACATTTCCGCAAATTGGCATTATACGTTTCCGGGAAAAAATATTACGTTTCCGAAAAACAAAAATAAAATGTTCACCTACCGAACAAACTATATATTACTTTTCTGCAAAAGAAATATCTTAAAAAATTTAAAATATTTTGTTACTTTGAACCATTTCACAATAAACGTAAGAAAGATAGACCTCTACATGATCCAATAAGGCACGGACCATTTGATGTTCAATGGGGGGGGGGGGGGGGG
>MJUU01004798.1:70163-85803 GCA_002080025.1 Modiolus philippinarum | reverse complement strand
CCCCCCCCCCCCCTCAGTATCAAATGGCCGTCCCCTTAACACAAATAACTTCCGATGTCTCCAACACCAAAGGGACCGATGAAACAGTTCGAGCCAAAGGGGAAATCGAGAATATTCAGGGTCGAACTATGTTTAAACTTGAGCAAAGGGACCACAAAAATGGTTCGAGGCATCCATTGTGTTCGAGCCATCGCAGTTTTACTTTATATACTCCCTTTCCAATATTATCCAAAAATGTATTTGCAATAGAAGGTTAAAGTTTTTTTCCGACTAAACTCTGAACAAGATACAAATGATCAAAATTTAACAACTTAACATAAACATCCCATAAAACCTTAGATTCAAATTTAAACATATCTGGTGCACAATGAAAATAGATGGGTTTGAGTCTAAGAAAACCAGTTTAACCCCACCGCGATTTTTGCGCCTGTCCCTAGTCAGGAATATGTTGTCATATGTTGTCATTGTCTTGTCCTTGTCTTCTCATAAAATTTTAGATTATTGATATTCGGGTTATTGGATGTGGTTATTTTCCATTGATGTATTGCCTTTTTTACTATTTGGGGCTGTTAAGGGCTTGCTATACGGTGTGAAGTCCCTCACTGTGTTGAAGACCGTACGGTGACCCCTAGATGCTTTGTTTTGGACCGTTTTTACCTGGAGATGAGATATTGTCTTTTTGACATTTACCCCATTTCCTTTCTTTTTCATGAATATTCTGCTTAATCTGAATATATTAATTATATATTTTTTCAAGATTATATATATTTATACAATAATATGATTATTCTTCAGATTGACTGTTAGCTTTTGTCATAGTAATGGTATGGAAGGATAAGACAAATTCAGTCATTGTGATTAGTTATTATGTGGACATTCTAATGAATCGGGTTTGTAGGTCTTTCCATATGATCCCTAAAGATTCCGATCAAAATTCAATTTCGAAACCATTAGATACGCTGGTTATGACCTTCTTGTTATTTTTTCTTTTTTGTTTTCTTTTTCTTTAAAATGTCTGATTTTTCAAACTGGAACGATACTTAAAATATCTATTAAATTTGCTTCTGTTCTTCCATGGTATACCAAGATTACCAAACAATCTTTTAATTATGATTCGGTCTTTAGCAGATATGACAAGTTCGAAGATTGAAATTGAAAAATAATCAGACTGAACAGTTTTAAGGGTCTTCACCAACAAATAATAAAAAAAAACCTCAACACATACATCGTTATATACCCAAGCAGTCCTAAACCAATTTTGAATCTTTTTAAACAAAGAGTTTGTTACTTTAAAAAAACCTACATAGTTTCGCGACTACTACTGATCACAAAATATAACTTACCTTGGAAATGCAAGAAAAATATCAAAAATAAGGCATGCATCATGTCTGTTGAAATAATGCGATGTGCTTGGACTCAGGAGGAAGAAATTTCTGTAATACACAATTAATAAACGTGTTAGGAGTAATGAACCAACTCATCGCTCAAGCCTTATCATTCTCAAAAATACAAAAATCTCAGGAAAGTTACTATCTAAAAACAAACAAAAACAGGCAAAAACATGCAAGGTTCATTGCAAATGCATACCAGCATAGACACGGGATCTATTTTAGTTTATATACGATCAAAGTATTCAAACCATAAAATAGTATAGATGGTCTTAGTCAATTTTCCACTTCCCTAACATTTAATTCAAGATATTTTTCAACCAACGCATGAAAATTATTCTTTGAATGTTTCATGTAAATGAAAAAATATCACGTTAAACATTTTCAACACGTGATAACCTATTTCAAGACTTAGAATTTGACATTCCTCTTTTGAAAATCTAGATACATGGTGCTTATTGATTTATGTACTTAATTTTCAGACACACAGTACCATATTCGAACAAATTAATACTAGTTTAAGGCAGCTTAGAGTTAGACAGTTTAATAAAATTATAATGGCAAACAAGTTATTCAAACAGTAAAGGTTTCCAGATGTTTCTTTTCGCCTTTTACGGAAGAAAAGGGTACTTGTATAAGATCAATATTAAAGACCGGAATATCTTTCACTCGTCTCAGAAATTCTACGTCTTTTCCTTTTCCTCTCGTTTCGCTACCCTCAACTCGAGAAAAGACGAAATTTCTTACACTTGTGAAAGATATCCGGAAGTAGTATATAACGGCACTTGAGACTACTTTTTGGTAGTGCATTCTTTGTAAAATATTTTATGGCTGCTTCGTTTTTTCCCTCCCGATTCAGGTTCCGGAGATCATTTCCGTTCCGGAACCGAGAAGTGTTTGCCATATTTATTACATCGCTGACATTTGGTCTCGCAACACGTATGTCTTGCCTTAAGCTTTGGTCTCACCTGTCTATTGCCATTGATCATGCTCTGTCATTAGCAAATATAGGTCTCACCCTACCTCACTTCAAGGTTCTTTTATTAGTCCCGCCCTACCTCAATTCAAGGTTCTTTTATTAGTCTTGCCCTATCTCAATTCAAGGTTCTTTTATTGGTCTTATCTTCGATCTAATGTTTACCCTAACTCTAACATTTAATCTTACACCCATCCTCGCACTAACCCTATCCTTTTTGTTATGTAATGTTGTATATGTTCAGATATACCATGATTTACCCTAACCCCTAACCAACCCTACCTTTATCATAATGTTAACCCTTATGTATAACCCTAACTCTAGTCATTTGGTGTTGTATGCATTATGTTGTGTTCCTTATACATTCGTTTCCTGATTTTGTTGACTTTTGTCAAGACCAACTCTAACTATCTACTTTTTGATAATTACTTCTGCTTTTATCCAATGCTATTCTTCCTTTATCCAATCTCTAACCCTAACCTTGCTATGACAACTTTTAATTTTTTTTTGTTTGTTCCTTCAAAGTTTGTTTGTTTTTTTTTGTTTGTTTGTTTGTTTTTTTTTTGTATTGTTTTGTTTTGTTTTTCTTTTGTTTTGTTTTGATTTGTTTTTTTATGTTTGTTTGTTTACTTGTATATTTATTTATTCATTAATATTTGTTTATTTCATTTATTTATTTATTTGTTTATTTTGTTGCTGTTGTTGTTTTTATCTCTCTTTGATGTTACTCTAACCTAAGTTGCTTTGGCAACTTTTATTTTGTTTGTTGGATTTTCTACACGTATCTCATTAGGTATTGAAATAAACAACAGAATATTAACATATCTACATTTTATTTTCTCCGTCAAATAGGCAAACACGGGTCGGAGAACATCCACATGTTTCCTTTACAATTTAAAATCCATAAGGTAATGTACAGTAATCAGTCATGATGACTCTTTTGTCAAACACTAGTCTATAATCTTTACTTTGATGGATAGATAGTAGTCTTTTATGGTCCCTTATAATTTTAAAATCATCGGTAACGGTCTTCTCATCGTCTCTTTTATTAGTGATTCTATGTTTTATCGTATCAAATTTGATGATCAGAGAGTTCATATAAAGTAAGATTAGATTCGGCAAATAACAAGGCCGTCAGTGTTTCTCTCGTTTTTTTTTTTTTTTTGTGCTCATATTTTAGACATTAAAATAACATAGTTCAAACATATATTAAAATCATAGCCAGCAAAGCTGTCAAATGAAAGCAAGCACATATCTCAGCTAAAACTTTTCAAAAGCTTAATTTAGTCTGTCGGAATATGTTTCGATAAATACGTTGTTTTAAGTAGAATGCAAAAAAATGCATGAGTATAGTTCATTTTCATGCAAAGACCATATGTAAAACAAAAGTAAAATTTATTTTTTTAACTGAATAGTATAACCAAGAAGCATGATGATATAGAAAAGTTATTTATTTCTTTTATCACTGAGCAACCCCAAATTTTAACTTAATTTGCAGACTATTTCTTCATATACCGTTCCAGTCCAATTGCAATGAAAATGAAAATACATCATATTGCAAAATTCAACGTTGTTAATGTTCAAGTCATGAGAACCCACTTCAATTTAACATTCTAATCGTATGTATAAAAACACAACTTGCTGTTTAGGTGTTGAAACAAAAAGAAATATGTCTTACAATAAAAGTTTGAAAATTAAAAACAACAATACGATGAACCGCAAAAATTCATAACTCCCGAAATATTAAAGATAAGATATTGGGATTAAGATTTTCAAATTAACTTGTGTATTCATTTGGTACATTATTATTTTTTTCATTTAACATCTAACGAATTGACTACGGAAGCAAGTTCAACCAAACTGTGATGTTTGGGAGTTCTTCGACAAGAAAAAACTCATTTAATTGAATCTTACAAAAATACGGCTTCCAGTGAAAAACATAGCTTAACATTAGAGCTTATCGAAAAGGCACGGCTTAAAATATTTTATCAGGCTAAACATGTGTTATGGTGAACATGTGTCATGTTCTTTACTCCATATACTTTCATAAAATATTTAATACAGGAATTTGTCTTTAAATGAAGAATGGGATTGGCGAAAAAAAATCCCGGTGTTACAGATGTATGATCTTTATTTTTCTTAGATATGGTGTACTTGTATATGAAATAATTTCTCTTGTGTAAACTTTGTTCAATTACTATTATATAAATTATGTCAATTCCAAAATCTAAGGCTTAACTCCCTCGATCCAACCTAGTTTTATCCTTACCTATATTTGATATTACTGATTATTCAGATTTCGTTGGGTTTATGCATTTTAAACATTTTTTGAAATATTGGATTTCCTATGTTTGGGTTCTAGTGCTGCTGATGAGGAATGGATTTCCGAAATGGCCATGCGGCTCATTAAAATTATTGCAGTTGGAGTTAACATATGTGTCATTGTCTCATTCTCATTTACTCCATATCCTTTCATTAAATATCCATATTTGAGCTATTAGCTTTCGCCATTTGAATACAAACGGAATGCAAAAGTCCTAGAAATATTTCATCACAAACGATTCTAATACCTTACTATTTTAAGCTGAAAATAATCAAGTCTAGATGCCCTTAATATTTGCAACATTCTCTATAACTCGCAAGTTCCTCCAACGCTTATACTTGAAAAGCCATGTAATTTTTATATAATATATATCGCACCTAAAACTATTGCAACTATTACCTTTGGTGTTAGATCTATAGTCTCTAACATTGTTTCCAGTTTATTACGTATATTTCTCACATCGAGATAGTTAAATTTTCACATTTTAAAGTTTACCCGAGAATTTTGAAATGTGAAAATTTAACTATCGAGATGTGAAGAATTATCGTAATAAACCGGAAAACACTGTTGAAGATTGTTTCACTAATTTCTACTCAATTTATTTGAAGTAAAGCGATCTCTGTAGTCCCCAGTCTCAATTATGCCGCCATTTTTTTAATCATCGTTGCTATGTGTATCATTGCATCATTCATTGGAAGGGGTGTTGAATATAACAGTTTTGATAAAAATGTCATATTATCAATAAATTTAGTTATCTTAGTCATAAAAATCCAAAAACCATTCCCTAGACATTGATGCAGGTGTTAATTTCATCAACATCCGCTTGCACTATTTCTAGAAACCGACAAGACATTTACATGATTGGCCAATCGTCAACTGAAATCAAATAATACCCACGTTGATTATCATTTCGATGGCCCATTAGTCAGGAGGTGTTTAAATTTGCTAGAAATAGAGAAATAACAGTTATAACTAAGATCTCTTCTTTCTCATTATGTATCTTCCCATTTATATATGTCAATGCTGTTTATTTTATAACAATTCAAGTCAACTGTACCAGCAATGTGAAAGGACGAGACCTGTTTACTCATTGACGAACATATCGTGAACCAAAATCATTCATATATAATTTAACGTGTTGAGGAGAGAGAAGAATACAGATTAAAACTTTCACATAAGTCCATAAACCAATTAGACATTCTTGAACCAATACGGCACCTATATAAGAAGATCCCGAGGTAGTTAACACATTGACCTATATCATTGACAATTATGTTGTTTGACAACTGCTAGTGCCAAAACAGCTAGTATACCATAGAAAGAACACCATAAACAACCATAAACAGTGTTGTCAACTATTTGCATCAATGTAAGTGATGAAACAACAGATATTTAATTATTTGCTTTTAGCTAAGTAACAGATATTTAATTATCTGCTTTTAGCTAAGATATATAAATGTGATATAAAGGTACATTGATTGATCGGTCTTGTGCACGGCAAAACAGTTTCTAATTTTTTGACATCATTATTGACTGCATCTAAAAAATGTCTTTAACAAGTAATGTAATAATGTGATAAACAAACAAAAGTACAAAAGGTTTGCTTGAATATATATCTTCAAAACGCACTACTCATTTTATCCCCACAAAAAAAACAAACAAGCGACATCACTGTTACTTCCCTCTCTTATGAACGACCTTAAATCGGTTTGAAATGTTGTCAGCATTAAAACATTGATATTTAATTTCAAAACAAAAATAGTTTGCATTTATTCATGTTATTCGATCGACACTAATTTTTGATTTTATTTATATTATATCATTATTATTATTACTATTATTATTATTATTTGCAAACAATTGTGTTATTGATATTCTGATGACCACTGGACCTTATTCTGCTTGATGAAATGTGTGAATGACCAAGCACATTGTTAGAATACAGTGTGTATTTCGTGATTTCTAACTTCATTTTATTATAAAAAATAGAAAGAAAACGATACATTTCTAAACTTGACATATAGAAATATATCCATTTTAGATATTATTTTTCTAACCTTGACATTGCCTTTACGTCTGACCTAGCAGTATTATTTTCAGTCTTTCTGGTAAGTACTAATCAATGAATAATAACAATGAAAAGTTTTGAAAGTATTTTTATATATATCCTCACCTATGTATGATCGATTTAGATTCACGATGTGAATATACATTGTCGCTTTTCATTGTTAGTGAAGTCCAGGAATTATGTTATCAATTCACTATATATGACGTTCAAGGATAGGAAAACACACAATTATAAGCAGAAGATCCAAGTTATAAACTTAGATATCCCACAATAATGGTTGCAAAGGTTTTTGTAGGTATGATATATAAAAGATTTTATTTGGTCCTTTAAAGTATGGACATCTACATGAACATGTTTTATGGAGAAAATCACAAAGATTGATGACATCAAGATGTTTGTAATGTCCAGTTTAAAAAAAACATAATACCGATATAACTGTGAATTTATTTTCTGCATATGCGCATTTCGACAACTTATGTCTCATCAGTGCAGATCAAAGATTAAGAAATGAATGATACCCTTACTAACAAGAAGCTGAGGCATCAGGCTAAAAATTGTGATGAACAATTTCTAGTAAAACTGCAAATAATCTATTTTCATGAGGGTGATAACAAAATTACCGAACTAAGTTTCAAAAGCTGAAGTTCATGAGAAAAAAAGACAAAATAGGTAGAAACACCGGGAAAAATTGATGGGTTAAACCGGTTTTATGGTATGCTAATCCTCCCCTTCCATTGCGGCAGTCTCCGGAAGGAACTCGAAAGGCCGTAAACATTTTTAAAAAATGGTCATCACCATTATATTATACATTTTTTTTCTCATAAATACTATTTTTCCAAAATCGGATACTTATACAAATATCGTATTTCAGAATGATATCATCCAGAGAAAACAAAATATTTTTTTTACTGTAACTACAACAATAATATGCCACAATAGGTTGAGACTAACGGTTAAATTCTTAAAAAAAAATATTCTTAAAGCCGCTTAAAATGAAAAGAAAATGATAAAATATTTTCTTTTCTTTTTTGCAAACAGACACTGCAGGAATGAAATGAGAGATCAGTCAAGCTTATTTCATAAAAAGAAAAATAAAAAATAAAACATAAAAAAAACTCATATCTGGTATAGCCACCATGACCGTCAATTTCGGCCTGTTTACACCTTGGCATGGTATTTTGACAGCACAGTCGATAGAGAATACGTCAGTCTCAAAGGAATGTATTCCTTTGGTCGATCAGGTAATGAGTTTCAACAAACAGTCCTTCTGTGGTTGTATCGATTAAGGAGTTAAGAGACCTTGACGTATAGTCAATTGCACTAAACTTTGCTTTTATGTCAGTCCAACTCTAGAACAATAAATCCAACGACGACATAAAACAAAAGGGCGCTTTCTGCCATCATACCCAACAATCCTGCAAAGTTTCAAGAAAAATTATCAAAATGTTTTCTAGTTGGAGTACCATGTATGGACAGAAATTGAAATTTCAAGCTTTTTTTTAAATAATCAAAGTCCCATAACTCAGAACAAAAAAAATCAGCGGACAAAATAAAACAATATGGATTTTTCTACCGCCATACGAAACAATCCTGCAAAGTTTCGAGAAAAAATGTTTAAAGTGTTCTCTAGTTAGAGTACGACGTGTGGACGGACGGACAGACAGACAGTAGGACGAGCGGACACCAGTGTACCATATACGTCGCGTCAAAGACGGGTGCAAAAAAAAAAAACAGAACACAATAGGTTTTAACCTGGATATGTGATGTTGTCTTCTTGAAATTTACCTAATTTCCTTTCCTGTTCATATCCTTTTTGGAATTGTATCTCGAATTTGACGAAAATGTTATTCTCAGTACTAGAAGCCTGTATTAAGTCAGGACCACTACGGTCGACTTTTTTATGATGGTTTCGACCTAATTTCTCTTTTTGTCTCATGGAATTCGGCTCTTGACAACTCGGTAATTTTGTTATGACCCCATTTACTAGCTAACGATAAAAGAAGGAAAGTTATCAATTTTTCCTAACATTGACAGTAATATTCCAAGTTCTCTTGCTTTTGGAGTGTATGTTTCAAAATTGGTTTGTTACGCGAGTGCTAGCACAAAATATATAGACTTTCTCACTAAACATATTATCTTCGTGACCGCCTTTAATAATCGATGTTTAAAAATAATCCGTCTTATACTGTCAAAAAAAAAGTAATTTAATAGATAACAAAATACCGAAGTTACCGTCAAATTTATTTTTTTGCATATGTGCATTTCGACAACTTTTATCTCATCAGTGCAGATAAAACCAAAAACATTTGGAAGTCAAACAACCGAAAACTTCTAAAAGCTGATTGAGAACAAATAACAAAAAGGGTTTAAATAGAAAAGCCAAAATTCAGCTAAGGACAGAGCTATGCTTGAGGGAGATACTCTTTAGTGTTAAACAACATTTGTTAAATTTAGATATTGAAGGTTTCAATAAATCGATTTTCGGGTCAGCACCGAAGTACTGACTACTAGGTTGGTGAATACCCTCGGGGACTAACAGTCCACCAGCAGAGGCATCGGCCCAGTGGTAATAAGTAACAAAATACCGAAGTTACCGTCAAATTATTTTTCTGCATATGCGCATATTAGTCCATGTTTAAGTCCGAACTATGTTTCAAATTCTTTGTTCACTTAATCCTGGGATAATTGTTTTTACTGTCTAAATTTTTTCAACAGTATTTGATGTTGCGTATCTACCACACACTACCAAAATGTAAAGGGAGTTTTGGCGCGCCATAAAACCGGTTTAACCAACGATTTCTTTTCGAAATGCCAATACCAAATCAGGCCATTGCAGTCTATATTTCTAGGGTTAATTTCCAATTGCTTGGTATTTTTTTGCCTCTTGGACTTCGGCTTCTGAAAATTCTATTCGGTAATTTTGTTATTTCCCCCATTTTTTTATAGATTCGTTTTTTTTTTACTTTTTCAAGCTATTTATATGTTCATCTGTCTTTTTAGCTTGTCTAAGTATTGAGGCTATGACTCAAATATATGCGACTTCGTCTGAAAATGTTGGTACTTTTAAACAAACTTGTAGGTATAACTTCAGCTGATATTGCAGATGTGAACAATACATTTTATTTTTCGTTATATTTCTTTTTTTCACAAATTTGCAAGCTTTCATTTGAACCTTTTGCGGCTATTGAGTTTTCGGGTTAACCTCTATTTTTCGCGACACATTTTAATTTTCCGACCAAACTTAGAGTAATGTTTTGGTATATATTCAAGATGTGCACATTAAAAATTGTTCAGCTCTTTTTTTCAATTTTCCACGTTTTTCACTATATCATTGGACCTTGTCATTCTGTTAAAATTAAAATTACTGGAATTCTTCAATATATATAGTGCTGGCGCCATATGTACTCCGTAGAACACCCATAAATTTATCCATTTATGTATTCAAAATGTATCATACGAAACTTTCATGTAGAATATTATAATTATGACACAAACCTTGAAATATACATGCAAAATATAGAACTAACAAGGTAATGGAATAGAGCCAAAGTTAAAATTACAATGAGACATTTACTAATAATCATGGTACAGCCCGGAGTGAACCTCTGTATTATTTGTTGTCCGTTGTCCATCCGTCCGTCTATTATTTAACACATTTGTATCAACTCCTCTGAAATTACTTGGCTAAAATAAAACTTTACAAAAATGATGCATAGAAGGACCTTCACAAGGATTGATTATTTCGTTAAGCATGGCTGCTAACATAGAACTTAGTTTAGTGTTAGACTGTATTGAAAAATACAATTTTTATCATCTGCTCTGAAACTAAAAACGAAAAAAAATAAAGTGTATGGAATGATTGGTCATTTTGTTCCGATTTGGTGAAAACATGGCCAAGGCTTAGAACAGAGCTTAACATTGACCCTATTGGAAAATCACAATTTGCTCATCTCTGCTGAAGCCATTGAAGTATTTTGTCAAGTAGTCGATACAAGGTAATTCTCGAAGCCTCTTGTTTCAAATCTGGTCTATCGTCATCTTTACTAAATGAATCCCATAAATATATCCGCAAGGACTAGAGATTAAAGAACAAGATCTGCATCCTTTTGGACTTACATCTCAGTACTAAAATTTACGACAAAAAGGACGATTTTAATTCAAAATTATTAATTTCCCCAACTTGAAGAGAAATATTCCAGCTTCTCTTGATTACGGAATGTATGTTCACAGTTGATTCGTTACGCAAGAGCTAGCACAAATTATGCAGACTTTCTAACTAGATATAGTTATCTCCATGACCGCCTTATCAATCAAGGCTTCAAAAAATTAAGTCTGAAACAATTAATCAAAAAGCTCTTTAATAGATATTAGACCCCTTTGGAAAAATTTGAAGTTTCGGTCCGAACTCTGATTCTGGTTTTCATGAATACCCTCATTAAAAATATGCTTTTGTGTTCTTAAAATATATTGAATAAGATCAAATAGAAAACAATCACAGGTTGACACAGTACGTAACAGATAGTCGGTATAGAGAGAGATCCGTGTTGCAGCTCTAATTAGAAAGCGATTGTCACGACAGGTTTCAAGTACACTCGAAGTTCACTGGTGGACGCGAAAATAGCTGTAATGGAATATGTAGTGATTCCAAAAAAGTAAACTTCGCGTTAGCTTAGCGAACGCGAAGTGAACTTCAAAAGCGTTACCCGAGTTTACTTTAAGCGCATTTTATGGTTAGTTGCGTCAGCACCCATTTGTAAGTAGCCCATTTGTAAGCAACCGAGTTTTTTCAATTTAGTCACTGTATCGACCGCACAGAGTAGCAAATGAGTTGAGAGATGAATACTAGTAGTATCAAAAGGCCGATTCTACACCACCGATGCAAAATCCTGCATAAAAAATCCTACCCGAGGGCAAAATGCAAACGGATAGCATTCCTATTGAGCATAGGGTAAATACAAGAATAATGTCTTTCGTACACAATGGATTCGCCAGCGAGGACGCCCTTCGGAAGAAGGTGCAGGAGCAGAATCAGGAAGTCCTCAGATGGAGGGACTTGCCCACCGAGGTGTTTTATAAGATCTTGGAGGTGGTGGAAGTGGAGGGAAAATTTGGCAAAAGCAAAATCCTCACTCTGAAAAAACGAGAAGGGGAGACCATCATCAAGGTATGGGCCTGCCCCACGCTCGCTGATAAGGAGAAGAGATCCTTACAAGGAGCTTACGTTCTGAGCAATGGATACAGACTGAGCAAGAAAACTAACCAGGAATACTTCTCCTTCAATCTGGTGAGGATGTAAAAAAAAAAAAATCGGGGGTGGGATATAAAATTTGTTCCATCTGACTGGATGGGAAAAATACTATATGAGGCTTAAATGGGAAAAATACTTCTGGTTTGATCTCGCCCCGAACGAAGCGGAGCGTAGCGTAGCGGAGTGCGGGGGCGTTTTTTCTGGGCTTAAAGGAATGAAATCTTTTATTTTGGAGAGGAATATGCTGCAATCACATTATTGCAAGGAAAATACGTGATAAAAATGCTAAAAAAATATAATTCATGCCAAAAAAATCAGCAAAAACAATAGGTCCGCAGATGGGATTCGAACCCTGATCGCCCGGACGTGAAGCTAACGCGCAACCACTAGACCACGGACGCGAAGGTTTCAGACTTCTAAATAAGGGTAGTCATTCATGTGATGTCAATACAAAAATAGCAGACGACGCTTAATAAATTGATTTCTAGCCTTTTTAAGGTAAAATTAATAGTGAAGAATATTTGTTTAGTATCAAGGAGATATTCTGGTGAAGATATGATTACATTTTGACACCATGCATAAAATATATGAGGCATATTGTTGAACCGGTAGACTGAGAAAAATCGATGACCTTCATGCGTAAGATTGTAAATATGCTAAAATCATATTAATTTAATGTGCTTAAAGTTGAAATTAGCTAAAAAATCACCCAAAGGGCCCTACTGCGCATGCGCAAAATGCAACATAAATATCAGAAATTAGCATATTATCGTTGTCTGGCCAGACAGCCCCTATGGCTAAACCGTTGCTCACAAAACGTCAAGATATAAGACATGGGTTCGAATCTCCTGACGTTAGGTGGGGATTGGGTTTAGGGTGCAGGAGACCATCATTTCATAAAATTTCAATATGAAAAATACATAGAATTAATAGAAAAAAAATAATGATGGCAGTATTCAGCCCATAAAGAGCAACGGGCAGCTATAGGGAATATCAAGTTGAGGAGGACAGTAGAAAGTGAGATAAGAAAGATGGATAAAATCCGAGCTCGGCAGGCGCCTGAGAAAGTAGAAAGATAGTAGGCCTACTAGTAGATAAGAAAGACGAGCTCGGCAGGCGCCTGAAATGTCCTCCTCAACAAGGGCTTTTTGCCCTTTTATTTTTTAACATGATTGGTCAAAGCTTCACTAAAGTTTGGTGAGGGTTGACGCATCTGGTCTTTTTTATCGTAATAATTTTTTAAGCAGATTGTAGGAGCACCGTCTTCACCTGCAAGCTGGGATTTATATGTTTTGGCTAGTCGCACGGTATCACGGTGCTTCTTTTTCTTCTTAGCGACTCGACGCGAGATCAAGGACAGGACCATATATCCCGTAGCACATAGACAGGCGAGGGAGCCCAGGGGAATGGATGCCACAGCACCCACACCAGTCAGAGCAGATCCCATCGTGCCACTGGTCAGCAATAGACTGCTCACGGAACAAGCGCCCAGGGCAAAGGAGACGACCTTATCCAGTCGGTTATAGATCTTCAACGCATGCTCATATCTCTGGATTTCTGAGATGAGCTCCTCTTCCAGGCATTCGATATGATTGGCATCCATTTCATCCATTTATCTAGAGAAGCAAGCCTAGCAGGGGGATACTCTTAAAGGGGCTATTAGGGCCAAGGATCAATCCACTACCATCGTAGAGCCGACTTCCAGTCTTCAAGTACAATCCATCACCGTAAGTATTGGGCAAAGTACTCGGGCTGAGATGCAGACCACGACCCCGGGGTTTCACGCAGCATACTTTCCCACCCTTCTTGAGATATAATCCAGATCCCACGGCTTTTTGGATGGCTGCACTACCCAATCCGCTCAAGGCACCCACACCCAAAGCAGGCAGCACGGTTTTGGCTAGCATAGGTAGCGCAGCAGAGGCGAGGCCTGCAAGCATGGGGAGAAATCCACCTTCCTTTACGTTATGCCCCACCTGTTTCGGGCTCATCTCCAAGACCATACCACCCTTACCACTCCGCAAAAGCTTGGTGATGCGCTGAATCTGACGTTGAGTGAGGAACATCTTTTGCCCACCAGATAGGTTGGCATGCGATAATCCGACGCTAACGGGGCAACCCTTCTTTGCTGCACGCTGAATCTTCTCTGCCTGACCCTTCGTCAAGTTGAGACCATACTCTTGATAATCCATTTATTTATACCTCACGCAGATGAAAGCGAATGGTGAGATGCTCTCCTCGCAGATCGATGGGGCGGCCGTCTTGATCGGTCAGGTAGGTTTGCATCTGATTGATAGTCTTCAGGGTCACGGGTAAGTAGATCAGATTCTTAGGGGTCTGGATGATCTTCATGCCTGGATCGACCCCGGGAAAGAAACTATAGATGGTGGACTGCTGGGTGCCGTTGACGTAGCTGCCTTGGATGATATCACTATTCACGAGGATGCTATTGATGCTGATGATATCAACGATATGCTCACCCTCTACATATCCATTCGTACGTCGGTCATAGGTATACGTTCGGGCATCGAATCCAAGCACCGTATTCAGGCTATTGGGCACATCAAAATCCACTTGGTAGCTTCTGGCGAGGGTGAGCGTAGCTCTCAGAGTCGCGCGATTGGCATCGAGAAGGATCTTAGCCTTATGCTTGCTGAGCTTCATTTGTCGCTGGATCTCATCATTGATATCGTCGATGCCATAGGAGCCAGTGCTCAGGGTGATGGGAAACCAGTGGGCACCTTCGTCTGGGGAATAGCGGAAGGAATTATTTCCGGCATGGATATTGGGGAAAGAGTAGAACGTCTCCAGATTCACGAGGGCCATCTCGTAAGATTTCTCCTCGCGCAGTCGGAGGGGTGGATTGAAGCGGGTCAAGATCTGACTATCGTCCCCAGAGACGATGAATGAGAATCCATGCTTGGGTTCGGTATTGGTGGCGATTTTTCGCAAAAGTGAATCGTCCATTTATTTACAGGTGGTGACGTAGAAAGCGGATACCAGTCTCTGCTTCCAATCTTCCAGACCGTCGTAGTGCTTCTGGAGGTTTTTGGCTTTCACCAGGATGGTGAAGACTTCGGCAGGTCGGATTGCAAACAGTAGTTGAATATGAATTTTGTCCATTTATTTACTGCAGAGCTCAGCTTTAGAAGACGACGCTCATCTTCTGACCATCGGATTCGAATTGGAGGATGCGATCGGAGATGACCAGGGCGTAGGCTTGGGTATTGGCGGCGACGTTCTGATCGAATCTCACCTTGATATAGACGTCGATCGTCGAATTCTTGAGTCGCTCGCTCTGCTTGGAGACGTCGAATACGAAGAGGGGATGGAGATCCGTGAAGTCGGCAGGAGTGATGCCTGGATTGCTCACCAGGTGATCCATATTGAAGAATTTCCAGCGGAAATCGGCGGCCTCCTTATAGAGCCTGGAGACCCTCTGATTCGTGAAGGAGGCGCGATGACCTACGGCGGGATATCTCTGGGAATTCAAAGTGACCCAGATATCATTCACGCGGCAATGATCGAAGATGGCGGGGTTGGCTTCTTGATCGTTACTCTTATCGGTCTGGAAGGCAACGATCACCCATCGGGGTCTTTCGGGGCTGCTTCGGGTGGAAAGGCGCCAGTTGAATTC
>MJUU01004798.1:0-45867 GCA_002080025.1 Modiolus philippinarum | reverse complement strand
AAAAAAATTTGAGCAGGGGTTCCCCTTATACTTCAGGTAATATGTATTGCTGAAATCAATAATTTACAAAAAATCAGAATACACAAATGTAGTTTTTTTTTTCATCTAAGATTTTATTTTTACTGGACAATGCAAAAAAACTTTTAGTAATATTGAGCACTTCTTCATATTAAATTAATTACCTCCCTTAGTTTTATTACCTCCCTTTTTTTAATTCTGACTTTTCATTCAACCTAATTTTTAAGTTATTGACACCCAAAAAAAGTGTGTTGGTGAACATAATTAGAACTATAAAATGAATCTAAATGATCTAGCAGTATAAAAACTACTTTTGTATGAACAATAAATTTTTTTTTAGCAATTTTTGTTGTCAAATAATACTGAACATGTGATTTTAGGCTTTATTGAACTGTTTAATTTTTGTTACATTTTTAGAAGTTGTGACCTTGACCTTTGTTGCACAGACCTCAAAATCGATAGGGTTCCTCCTCTAATCATAACTAATGTCTATGCCAAGTTTCATTTGGATGTGTAATGTGGTTTTGGAGATATTGTGTGGAAACGAATAAGTCAAATTTTTGTTCTATTTTTAGAATTTGTGACCTTGACCTTTGTCACACAAACCCCAAAATCAATAGGGATCTTCCTCTAATCATAACTCATGTCTGTGCAAAGTTTCATTTTCATATGACATGTGGTTCTCAAGATATCGTGCGGAAACCAAAAGTTGACACCCGGACGCCCGGACGCCCAGACACCATTCATCAAATTATAAGCCGAGTTCGACTTCGTCGCAACTCGGCTAAAAACATATTCGATGATCCCGAGAAAAAACATTGTCCTTCCTCCAAGACAATTATGTCATTGTACCGGCTGCTTAGGCCCAAAACAACATCACATTTATCTGTAAATGACACTGCAAAGGAGATGGGCATTAACAATTTTATTTGGCATCCCCAAATACAAACTCTCCACCATACCAAGGGAGGACATACTAAACAATCACAAATCAGCATTGTCTTCCTTTGGTTTGAGTGAAGAGAACAACAACCTGCCTAGTATCTTCTGGGTACCTAAATTACATAAATACCCTTACAAACAGAGATACATTGCTGGATCTGCCGAATGCTCAACAAAACCCCTTTATAAGCTTCTTACTTCATTACTTACTACCGTCAAAGATGGCCTAAAGATATATAGTGATAAAGCATACTCACCAAGAGGAGTGAAACAGATGTGGATTCTCAAAAACTCGAAAGACTTATTAGAACATCTATCTTCAACTGAACTCAACCACTGCAACAGTGTCAAAACATTTGATTTTTTCTACCCTCTATACTTTTCTTCCACACGATAAGCTAAAGTTAGTACTCCGGGATTTAATACTCAGTTTTTCTATGCTAAAAAGGGTGAAAGAAGATATTCATATTCATATTTAGTGATAGGTAAAGATGGGGCCTATTTTGTTTAACATCACACTGATTCACACAAAAAGTATATATATACAGAGAGAGAGAGAGAGAGAGAGAGAGAGAGGAGGTTTAGAGGAGGATGTCATCGCAATGCTGGAATTCTTGATTGATAACATATATGTAGAATTTGGAGGCCAAGTTTTCCAGCAGACAAAAGGGATACCTATTTGGAATAATTGTACGCCAATTTTAGCAGATTAGATGTTTTATTCGTATGAAGCCAGGTTCATACAAGGGCTAGTTCAGAAAAAAGACAATAAGCTAGCTAAATCCTTTCAGCTTCCGTTTAATAGATTAAAAAATCCTCAATTTAAGGATAACCTTCATCTTATATACCCAAATGAACTCGAAATCAAAGAAACCAATGATTCACCATCATCAGCATCATACCTGGACCTATACCTCTACATTGACAACTCTGGACACCTGAAAACAAAACTTTACGACAGGCGTTATGATTTCGACTTTCCAATGGTGAACTTCCCGTTTTTGAACAGTAATATTCCGACATCTCCGGCATATGTTTTGACAGACCGTTACAATGTTTCTATTTCACAAATGAGAAAAGATATCTTTGGGTAGATCCAGAGTTATTACCGGACCTACTAACACCGATTGTGACAAAACGGACTTTCCACTGGCAGTGTGACGGGTGCCGCGCGTGGAGCAGCTCATACTTACCTTTCCGGAGAACCTAATGATACCTCAGTTTTTGTAGGGGTTCACACTGTTATTGCTTTAGCTATGTGGCGTTCTTTTCATTTTTGTTTATTTGTTTTGTCTTTGCCATACTGTCTTAATTCGTGTTGGATATTAATTGCCGTGATTTTGTAGTTATGATTTAAGAATTCCCCCTTTCCTCGTTCTTGCTTCGGTATTCGTTTGCCGATGTTTTTTCTATGTTACGGCGTGAATATTTGCATCGTCCAAGTCTTTATGCTTCACTTGAATTATTAACATTATTGTTAAGTTGACATAAAAGTCCGTTAGATGATACGAGATTTAAAGTGGTCAACAATAGAGTAAATGTTCGTGAAAGGCTCTGATTTTGTGTGTTGTAACTGTCATAAAGTAGCTGTTGTTTGTAGCAATATCTTTACAGCTATGAAATTTAATTCCAGTGTCCGTTTTATAGGCAGGGCTTACGAATTTGTCAAGATTCAATTATAGAAATGCTATAGTCGGGAATTATACACAAACGGTACCAGAAGACTGAATAAACAAGACATACGTAACATACAAATATAAGTCTAGAGACATAGCAACATTTAACAAAGATACGGCACATCCATAAAAATATGAAAATCAAAAAAAGCTGAAATATAAAGCAATAATAGTGTGAACTCTCAAAACAAACGACGTGATATCAGGTGTTCTGGAAGGGTAAGCATGTCCTGCTCTGTATACGCGGTACTAGTTACACTGCCAGCGTGACAATACAAGGTAAAGCCAATACCGTAATGTCAAATCCATGAAGATGTAATATCCATCTGAAAGTATTCATATTTTAATGTAATAATTATCAACCATGTCATGGGACGACCATAGCATTTCTTACGGGACTATAACCCAAATTTGTTAAGTAAAGTAGCTGATTACCGAACCGTCAGTCAAAAGATCAAACGATCCATGGACAACGGCAACATTGGAAACACTATGAAACAAGGACACTACTTTGGTACAGGACAAATAAGAAAAGTGAAGACACAGATACATATGAACAACCGGACCCAATATAAACCATGAATGAGATCGGGTGTACCGGTAGAGTAGTAAGTATTTTCTGCTTCTTATAAGACACCCGCCGTGTTCAACATGTCACCTCCGGTAGTAAAGTCAAATCCTATAGAGGAAAAACAAACTTTAGTTGTAAAGGGAAAGATCTGATGTCATCTTGGAAACATCAGATAAGATAGTTAAGATAGTGTAAGATTTAAGTTGGCTTGTCAAGATGATTAATTTAAAGGACGATCAAGATGTGTTAAGATAGTTAAGATAATTTAATATCAGATAAGATCTACTTGATAATTGCATTCAGGAATGATCAAAACGAGTGAAGTTTGCTAGGGTCAAACAAGATCTAGATTTGATCTTGTTTGATTGGGACAAACTAAACATATCTTGATCGCCCTTGAACGCAGTTTTCTTGTTTGATCTTGATAAACTGGACAGGACTTGATCGTCCTTGAAAGCAATTATCTTGAAATATTTTACGAAAGGATATGGAGTAAATGAACATGAGACCATAACACATATGTTAACTCCAACTGCAATAATTTTATTGAGCTGTATGGTCATTTCGGAAATTAATTCCTCATCAGCAGCACTAGAACCCAAACAAAGGAAATCCATATTCAAGAAATGTTTAAAATGCATACAACCAAACGGAATCAGAATAATCATTAATATCAAATATAGCTAAGGACAAAACTACGATGGAGGGAGTTAATCCTTAGGTTTTAGAATTTACATAAATTTAGATAAAAGTAATTGAACAAAGTGTACACATGAGATATTATCTCATGTACAAGTACACCATATCTAAGAAAATTAAAGAGCATACATCTCTACCACGGGGAATTGTTTTACCAACTCCACATTGCAATAAAAGACAAACTCCTGTATGAAATATTTTACGAAAGGATATAGAGTAAATGAACATGAGCCCATAACTCATATGTTAACTCCAACTGCAATAATTTTATTGAGCTGTATGGCCATTTCGGAAATTAATTCCTCATCAGCAGCACTAGAAATACGACTGAATATCTTACATTGGCTTACCAAATATGTGTTAAGCCTGTCAAGATCTTGATGAGATCAAAATGACCAAATAAGAACAGAACATATCTGCTAGCGCAGTTTCTGTTTTAACACAAGCGCGCTGAACATATCACTGACTAATATGTAGCAGTTTCTGCTCTTTTAAAAAAAATCTCTATATAAACTACGTTTGGGTGCAGTCATAACCTCTCGAGAAGTTATTTAAGAATTGTTCTTATGACTGCTCTAAATTAGAATTATTATAGAATAGTTCTATAACTGTTCTAGAACTGTGTTTTAAAAGCAGTCGTCTTAAAGCAGCCATCGTACTGAATTGTTCTAAAAGCAGCCATGGTTCAGAACAGTTCTAAAATTGGCCATACCCTGTTCGAAAAGCAGTCATGGTCAGGAGTTTTTCTTAAAGCATTCGTGGTCAAGAACAGTTCTAAAATTGGTCATTGCCTGTTTTAAAATCAGTTATAGTCAGGAGTTATTCTATTACAATATAACTATATTCTAAAAACTATAATTAGAAACAGTTGAAATTCTGTTATGTCTGAGGTAGATAACGAGAATACTACAGTAGTTGATACTGTAGATATATAGAAGATAACTGGAACCTCACCTGTCATGAAATATAAAACTGGGAGGTATCGGAGAGAAATCTGAAATAATTGCTGCTTAATATGGCACTCGGTGGATGTCCTTGGTACTGGATTTGGCCTCCTATTTCGATATTTTTGGTAATGAGTACTTCTTTTTTGACTTCTTTTGGATTCTGGCTTTCCATATTATTTGATTTTAATGCTGATGATGAGAGGTTACTCCTTGAAACATGTGTACAGCATAACGAAATTTACTGTTTATAATGCAACTTCGGTATTTTAGTATTTTGAAACTATTGGGCCGATGCCACTGCTGGTGGACCAGAGGTCCCCGAGGGTATTCACCAGCCCAATAGTCAGACTTGTCTGACATGAAAAATGTACCTTGCGTTTTATAGAAATTTACTGCTTCATCAAAATTCTAAATCCTTAAAAATACCGGGGCTTCATTCCGTGTATGGCACTCGGTAGATGTCCTTGGTACTAGATTAGGCCTCCTATTTCGATATTTCCTGGTAATGAGTACTTCTTTTTTGACTACTTTTGGATTATTGCTTTCCATATTATTTTATTCTGATGCTGACGACGAGAGGTAACTCCTTGACACACGTGTACAGCATAACAAAATTTATTGTTTATAATGCAACTTCGGTATTTTAGTATTTATCAATATACACAGCAGGAAGGACCCATTTCATTGTATAACGATAACTAGAATGGCTGTATTATGTTTTTCTTTTTGTCTTGTTTGAAGTGCCGTCAATGATTTCCGTGAAGGTTGTCACATACATGTAGGTATCGATGATTTAACCAACACTGTGCGACCGAACAGGTTGTATATTGAAATTCAGACTATATATTTAACTGATTTGTTAACGTGGGAGTACCCAAATTGCACCATGTACCCAAATTGCACCAAGCAAGAAAAGGATTGTTGGAAATCGTATAATCTTTCAGGAACGTGCATTAAATGAAATACTTCCATTTTACTTTGCATCTGCATCAGCTGAAATGGACAAGGTATTTCTATCTGCCATGAAGAGTTTAAAAAATCAAAAGAATTTAGAGTAGTTCTCAGAAATTCGTTCCCGTAGTGAAATAAAGCCCGTGCGACGAATGCAAAAAGTTTCATTAACCATATTTTGGTTTTTAACCCTTTTATTATTAATCTATTAAATGATCCAACCAATAAAATATCGTTAATAAGTATACTTTATGGTACAAACGCAAAAAAAAACCTAAGCCGTGTTTTAATAACTAACCCGGTCCGCCATTTGGTATCCAATGTCAACAAATATTGGTATCAATGGAACATGCTAAAATCATGACCGGGAACTGTAGAAATTTTGACAATAAACTGAGTACAAACTGTTATCTGACTGCAGCTAGGATTAGAAAAAAGAAAACATATTGCAATCCCTTAAAATGTTTTTTGATATTTTTTGTTGGCCACTAATTTAAAAAATTACACATTTTTGTCATATTAAATCTACATATTGTTAGGAAACTTTAATTTAATTTTCACTAAAATATTTTCACTTCTGAACGCTTTCCAGAACTAGCTTAATGTTCGGAAATATAAAAACGAAAAATAAAAACTAACATTTTGCAATTAAATCAAATTTTCCAACATTGCTGCAATTTGGGTACTCCTTGCTGCAAATTAACCCTGCACTTGCTGGAACTTTTACACTTAAAATAATTCAAGGTACAGTAGGGTGCAGACAAACCCTCTCGTCCAAGTTAACTTGGACAGGAGTCATGAGAACAGCTCAAAGTTAACTTGGAACAGACTTGGAACAGTCCTAGAATCCTGACTGCTCTGGTATTAGAATCAAGTCTGTTCTAGACATGACGTTCTACCTAAGTCTGCTCTGGCCATGACCGTTCTTCCTAAGTCTGTTCTAGCCATGACCGTTCCATTAAGTCTGCTGTGGCCATGACCGTTCTTACCAAGTCTGCTCTGGTCATAACCGTTTTTGCCAAGTCTGCTCTGGGTACGGAATTTAAACTGATTATGAAATTGGATTGTGTCAGAATTTTTTTTTCCCGAGCCCTGAACGTTTAAATACAAAAAATATAATAACCGCTTTTATTTGCGATGTTTTCAATAATTACGTAGTCCGTAATCTGATAATGATGGAAATTTTTGCTATAATTAAATTAAAGATCTATTTTTTTATCTATAATGATAAATTTACGGAAAACTATTGCGGTTCAGTTTTCGGGCTTATCACTGAAAGGGAAATAGCTCTTAATTTTTTTTTTAATTTACCTGGATAAACACAGGTAAATAGTTATCCGCGAATAAGAGCACTTACCGGCAAAATGCAATTTTGTATCTGAATAATTCATTTCATAATTCTATTTTTAATTTAATTTTGTTTTTTATAATACAAGTTGAAATACGTGTATATTGGACACGTTATGAATATTTGCAAGGGCTGTGACAAGAGCTAGTATGGGAGCGGTCATAGCCAGAACAGGTCAGCTGAGAGCAGCCATGGCCAGAACAGACTTACGTCGCATGGGCAGGATTCTAGCTATGACAATGACTGGTCAGAGCAGTCAGGATTTTAGAGCAGACTTGATACCTGTTCTAAGTTAACTTAGAGGAGCTTTTATGACTGCTTCAAGCTAACTTAATGAGAGTTTATGTCTGCACCCCACTGTAGCGTCGAAGCAGGATTTTTATCACTATACATAAACTAAAGGTTATGGCCTGAAGCATAAAAAATAAGAATTTATTCAGTTTGTTTGCAAAGTTTTATATTAGTAAGTTAAAACGTCAAATTTTGGTGTAATTTTGGTAACGTCACCTTACATATATCATCTTCATCTATGAGTTTGAGTTAAATATGAAAATATGAAAACAACAAAAACAAAGTCCATAGACATAGTAACATTGAACAAAGGTACGTCACATCCACAAAAATCGGAAGAATAAATCAAAATAGTGTGAACTCTGATAAGAGAGACATCAGGTGCTCTGGAGGGGTAAACTTGTCCTGCTGCATATACACGGTACTCGTTACACTGTCTGCATGTCAATACAAGGTAAAGCCAATACCGTAAGTCAAATCCATAAAGATGTAATATCTATCTGAATGTAATCATGTCTACATGTATTATATTTATCAACCATGTCCTGGACGACCATAGTATTTCTTACAGGACGATAGTAGCACAAGCGTGCCAGACATATCACTGGCTTGGAGTTTCTGTTCTTCGCAAACTATCGCCTCATAAACTACAGTTTGGTGCAGTCATAACCTCTCACAAAGTTAAATAAGAATCGTTTTAATCACTGCTCTAAGTTAATTTAGAATTGTTCTAGAACAGTTCTTGGGCTGCTCTAGAACAGTGTTCTATAAGAAGTCGTTGTCAAGAGCAGTACTAAAATCGGCCATACCCTCTAAAAACAGTCATGGGTATGGTTTTTTTCATATAGCATTCGTGGTCAAGAACAGTTCTAAAATCGTTCATAACCTGTTTTACGATCAGGCATTGTCAGATGGTATTTAAAACGAGTCATCGTCATTGATTATTGCTCTTATTTATAGCAGTCAAAAATAAAGTTTATTTTTAAGGAAAATTATAATATATATGACATGGAATTTGCAATCATTTCTGTCAGCCGTGTCAATAATTTTCATTTCCAACAGGGTGTTGGTATTTCATCTCGGACGAGACAGTTTTCCAAAGCAAAAATATAAAAACAAATAGCGCTTGCGATGTTTTAAATAATTACATGTTTCAGTTATCGCCTTTCTTCCTCGTGTTTGGCCGCCAATGTAGATTGCCCTTGGATTTGGCATTTGGAAAAGGGAACAAGAATAAGAAGCCATCTTCCACCTACATTAGCAAAATTAAGTAACAATTAGAGCAGGCTTACAAATTAGTATCAGAATCATAAGAAAGGACGAAAGAGAAACAGAAGGGCTACTATAATCTAAAAAGTCGAGCAGCAGTCATAGAAAAAAGAGATAAAGTTTTAGTGAGAAGAGTGACTTTTAAGAAAGGGTAACATAAGATTGACAACGAGTGGGATAACATAAGCATAGTTTTGCACAAAAAGATGATGATGTGCCTGTTTTTACAGTGAAACGTTTTGATGGGGAAGGATGCGAAAGAACGTTACACCTCAACCTGTTAATTGCCAGTCGGATAGCTCTACCAATTCAATCCTAAAGATATAAAGACACAACCTAATTCAGTTCCTAAACCAAGAGAAAGAACTGAGATTAAGAGACAACAAATGATTCTGAACACAACCACAAAAAGAAAAGTGATGATGATGAAATAATGATTTTTGCCGAGACAATATGTTGGTACTACTAAACATAATGATACACATGAAACAGATGAGGAGGTAGTTGAAGGTGATATTCGACAGGAACCTGATGGAGACGCCTATGATTCCATTTAAGGCCTGGAAGATGATATAGATATACGGGAAGTGCTTCTGTAACAGAAATTCAAGTTGATGAACCTGAAGCTACATTGCCTGAAACAGATTCAGACAGCATTGTCGTGCATTGACGTCTGGTGATTTTCATCAAAACAGTTGTTCCACCACTCATTCCTACTAATCAGACCCCTAAGTGGAAAAAGATAGCAGATGTGTTGATCTCTTTTACAGACATAGGCTTGTTCATTTGGATAAGATTTCAAAAATGGCATCTGACCAGTAGATCTTATTTAGTACTTATATATGCATTTATAGTTTTAGAACACGACATAAACAATAAGATCTACATATTTTTGGACTTTAATCTCAAATTTAACGGAAATGGTCATCTCAGTACTAAAATTTACGACAAAAGGGACGATTTTAATTTCAAAAGTTATGAATTTCCCTAACATGGACAGTAATACTATATATATATAGTATTTCAGCTTCTCCCAGCTGCTGACGGAGTGTATTCGTTACGATAGAGCTATCACAACTTATACAGACTTTCTCATTAGACATAGTTATCTCCGTGACCGCCTTATTAATCAAGGCTTCAAAAAATTCCGTCTCATTCTACCATTAAAAAAGTTCTTTAAAATATATCAGTCCCTTGTGGAAAAAAATGAAGTGTCGAATCAAGATTCTTTCTTTACTTAATACTGGGATGATAATTTTTTTTTACTGTCTACGACCTTTCAATGGCAATTGCTGTTGAGTTACTACCGGATACTGCCGTAATAAAAGGGGAGGTTTTGTATGCCATAAAACCGGTTTAACCAACATGTTCTTTTGAAAAACCTGTACCAAGTCAGGATCATTACGGTTGACTATTTCTCCTGTGTTTACACCTGATTTGTCTTTTTGTCTCAAGGACTCCGGCTCTTGACAACTTTATTCGGTAATTTTGCTATTATCCCCAAATATTGTAGTTGATTGATATGTACATGTGCATTTTACTTATTTTTGACAATACATCATACGAACCATGGACCACGTGGTTTATTTTTTCATTCCAATGGCACCAGTCTACAAGTGAAATTTATTCGCATTCTTTTGACAGTTTAATTTACGCTTTGTAATTCATATGATAAATTTACGAAAAAATATTGGAAATAAGATAATTCTGGTATCCTGTCTCGGGAATGGAAATAACTCGTGTTATAAATTTACCTGGATAAACAGGTAAAATTATAAATTCGATTAACAAACCTTTTATAAGATAGGGAGAAAGTTTATACACTTAAACTGGCGGCAAAAAATATAGTGTCAAAAAGATAGCCAATATAATACCTTTGCGGTCGACAATTTTTGCCGGTGCTTTCTACCTGATTGTCTTTTTTTATCATGGACTTTGGCTGCTCTGTTCAGTAATTTTGTTATTCGCCCATTAGAACAACTCTACCGTATTACCACTTTAGAACTGCTCTCTCATATGACCACTTTTAGAACTGTTCGAAGTTGAGTCTTATGTCCGTGCTGTTCATCTGTATGTGTGTCTTTATTTTTCTTTTTTGCCCCGTACTCATGAGGTGTCTTGATTCTTGGTGTTTCTGGTGCTGCCGTTGTCCATAGATTGTTCGTTCTTTTTTTTCCGATGGTTCGATTCTCACTTAGCTGTGATCATTTTTATTTCCACGTTTAGAACTGCTCTGTCGTATGACGGCTTTTAGAACTGTTCTAAGTTAACTTAGAACTGTGACCATTTTTATGACAATTTCTAGAATTGCTCTACTAAAACAGGTGATTTATTCCGGCAGTGTATTTCTTCCTTTCTGATAAAATGCACTATGGTAGAATATCCATAACATCTAATTGACCAATCACAATTGAGTACTGACCATGACAGAATAAACAATAGGTAAGTGAGAACCGAACCGTCAGTCTAAAAAGAACAATCCAAGGACAATGGCAACGTCGGAAAAACACAGAAACAAACCCATATGAGAACGGCACAGAAAAGAAAATGAAGACACGCACATATACAAAAATGAACAACACGGACCCAATAAAGAACCATGGGTGAGATTAGGTGCACCGGTAGAGTAAGCATATCCTGCTTCTCATAAGACACCCGCCGTGTTGAACATGTCAACTCCGGTAGTAAAGTCAAATCCGAGGAAAACAAACTTTAGTGGCAAAGAGAAAGTTCTGTTGTCATCTGGGAAACAGGTATCCCATAGCGGTCTACAAGATCGTGATGTCGGCCGTTAAACTTCTGTAGTGATTACCTCAAGTTATGGGCAACATACCCTTGCTTAAGTAGCCTATTTGTAAGCAACCAAGCACTATCAAGGTAGTAAGTGTATCGACCACAGGCCCTTGAGTAGCGAATAAGTTGGGAGTTGGAATGTTGCTTCAAAGAAAAGGGAAGTTGACTATTGAAGTCATCGCGTTTGTCATATAGCCTAGTTTGTAGTGTACCTCTGTTGTCAATTTCAAGATGAAGGTCAAGGAACGAGGCTGATGTGGACGCATGTGTAGTATCCTTAATTCCGAGCTCTTTTGGATAGATAATCATCAAAGGTAGAAATACAATGGGTTGTTTTTATGCCCGGAAATTCTGCCCGCCGGAAAGAAAGTACGATTTCAATACGATTGGACGAAGTTAACTTCAATTTAACTTAGAAACAATTCTTGGAGTTAACTTAGATAAGAGGTTTTGTCTACACCCAACTGTACATGCTCGACAGTAAAACACAGCTGTAAAATTTGCAATCTTCGCTATAGGGGTAGGAAAGGGAAAGTTTACTACTCAGAAGCTGAAATCTGAAATATTATAAATCTCCCAAGTAGTATCTGCAGTTAAATCGACGAAAAATGACAATAAAAGTGCTGTTCCTTTGTCATATCCAATGCACATTAAGATTTTGTCTGATTGGATATTTTTTCTCAATGTGACATTTTTAACATTAATAGTTATGACCAACATTTACAACACATTGCGGTGTAATTTTGGATACGTGTTATTCTGTATAAATGTGTATTAGCTTTCACTTTACTGTCATAAAATATATTTCCATAGCAATATGGACAAGAGTTTGACAGCTTTTTATTGTAGAAAACAGTTACAGGAAACATAAATGTATTTTATGGTGAATTTCATTTCATTTCACGATCCTCATCAAATAAACATTATCAATCCCAAACGTAATACGGATGTCGAATAGTATTATTACGTTCCTTCTCAGTTATACGTAACGTAAAAGCAACTAATTAATCACCCCGCTCGGCGAGATGTAATCCATCCCTTTGGAATATCTCGTAGTTTCCGTACAATGCAGAAACAACTTAACTTTGACAACTATTGGAACATATCAATTACACTTAATATCATCAACTTATCGATTGATAATTTTCTGTTATTGTCAGTGATAGATAGAGTTAAAGCAATTTCTCTACCAACCGCAGTGACAGTAATCAAAAAGTATGACTTTTGATTAAAACAAATCCTCGGGCCATTTTAATGTCTTTGTAGTAGCGTTCATACGGGGTAGAAACGTAATAATACGGGACAACCAGTATAAACACCCCTTCTCTAATTTTTGTCATGTTTTCACGTTTCCTGCACGATGGGAGAAATATAGTTTCTACAACGAGAACTAAGTTGATTATGAAATTTGTCACATCGAGTTAAATAAATTTTGCAAATGTTTAAAAACGAGGCTTGCCGAGTTTTTAAACATTTGAAAATTCATTTAACAAGATGTGAGAAATTTCATAATTGACGTGTTTAAATTGTAGAAAATGACATATTGTAAAACGCCGAGGATTATGTTCCGAATAGATTTGGCGGGAAATTTCACGCGAGTTGTTCTCTCACTAGAGACGAGAAATATTTTTATCACACCGGTCAGGCGTTGGTTAAATTTGCTAGAAATAAGAGAAAAGGGAAATCCATAATTTCAACAAAAAAAATGTTTAAAATGTTTATTTTATATGTTTTATTTCCTGTGGGAACTCTTAAAAATGATTGCCTTTGAAACATTGGAAGAATCGCTTCATACATCTAGGTCAGTTTCTGATATATCTGGAACAACCGGATAT
Organism: Modiolus philippinarum; assembly: GCA_002080025.1. NCBI lineage: Eukaryota > Metazoa > Mollusca > Bivalvia > Mytilida > Modiolidae > Modiolus > Modiolus philippinarum. Next base: position 32,527 of record MJUU01004798.1, on the reverse strand, counting down.
GGCTTTTGTGGTAGTGCTCTTGAGGCTGATACAGTGTCAATAGAGATCCGCCCACGCTTCTTTTATACCTTAGCCGGACTACTATACTATCATACACCGAAAAATGTCACAGAAATGTTAAAAAATGGATAACAGGAAACACCTACAATGGCTGAAAATTATAATTACATGCAACAGTTTGCAAGGGAACTACACAAGAAAAACACGTAAAGCTGAAATAAAACGATGTTTGAAGGGATTTTTGTGAAGCTTCGGAACCCAGTACATGGTAGGTAAGATGTTAGAAAGCATGTTTTATTGCGAGACACCCATCCATTTTTGTACATCGGGCTGACTTATACGTTGGATTATCTATTTACAATGTACAATGTAAATCTTCAGTAAAATTTGTCTTTCTTTCTGTCAGCTACATCAAAAACATATTATTTTTGTCATTATCAAAAACTAGAGACACAAAAAGTTCCATTTTAAGGGGTATTTAATAAATATTTCGGAAAGTACAAGGTGGTCATCTTTACCATGCTCTCCTTACACTCCCCATTGAATGTTTGATTGAATATTGTTTGATTCAGACAGCCATATACAATTACTACCCTAGATAGTGTGTGACCCAGCGGTTTCTCTCCCCGAGATATTAAGGTCACCCGAGACCTTAATTTCAAGGGGAGAGAAACTGCTGGGTCACACACTACCTAGAGTGGTAACTATTATATTATATCGAATTTTCTTGTCCACCGGTTGCCCTTCCTATATATGCGACCCAACCCTAACCGGTTGACCCAGATGAACAAATCAGATGACAGACATTTAAATGAGTATATAATATTGGCATTTATCATCTGTTCATTCTATGATGTACACATACAGTTATTATCCCCCCGCTTTAGCGGGCGGTATATAGTGATCATGGTGTCCGTTCGTTCATTTGTACGTTTGTTCGTCCGTCCGTCCTTTCGTTCGTTCGTCCGTCCGCAGTAGGGGTACACAATATTGTGGCGAAAACTCCTCCTAGACCACTCAGTGGAATTCAATGAAACTTTCACAGAATGTTCAGTACATATTGCAATTGTGCACCATGTATTTAAAAATTTGGTATGATTTGATTTTTTTATTTTTCTGGATTTTTTATTTCTTGAATCAAATGGGGGAGAAAATATCTTGATAGAACACTTATTAGACGTGAAAGATTTTTCTTTATTTCTAGCTTCATTATTTTTTTTTTTGAGTGTCTTATAATTTTTTGGGCTTTTTCTCACAAAATATGGACTCTGTCAAGAGTTTTTTTTTGCAAGGTCATCGTTGAAGAACAAAATTCCAAAGTTGCTACTAATTTAGTGTCTGAACATGCGCATTTCGACAATAATTAAAGGATGTGGAGTAAATGCACATGTGAAAAAGTCTCTACAAAAATACATGACCCCGACCTGCCGTTGGGTGTGGGGTTTTCTTACCGTTCATTGAAGATCTTATGGTGGCTTTGAGTTGTTATTACTCCCTTTGGGTCGTTGTCTCTTTGAAACATTCCCTGTTTCCCTTCTTTTTTCTATGAGTAAACCAAGCGATGGAACAACGTTTTTATTGTTGTTCTTCATCTTGAAGTCACCACGAGGCCTTCAACAATAAATTATGCTCATACCTCATAGCAATGCTATAGCTATAGCTGTGCTCTTTAGTGCAGATCAAATCAAAACATTTAGAAGTCTATAAACTTGCGTTAAGTTGTTCTGCCCCAGTTTTACTTATTTAACAAACAACATCACAGTCACAAGAAGAAATTTTAAATCCTTTATGTTTGTAATTTATACTTTTCTACAATGGGATATGGTTTTTGAATCATCCAGTGAAGTGATGATGAATTAAAAAGGTCTGAAACTGACCTATTGAACAGAATATGACTAATACAAACAGAACAAAATGCTTTTTAATTCAAAGCTGGTACATCCTTTTACTCTTTTAATAAAATTTAATCACAAAGACAATGGCAAACCTTTCACTTATACAGAATGGCTGTATAAATAACAATAACACAATTATAATTTGGGTTTCCCTAGAAATCACGAAGCAGGTGTTTTAGAACTAGCGAACTCATTAACTTTTCCCTAAGTTTACATGCAGTTGTATCAAACAGGCGTTTCTTCTGTTAAAAATTGCTCCGATGATCACAATAAGCCATGACGAATTAAAATGAAACAAATATACATGTACAATGTGTTTTCATTTTAATACAGAATTATTTTTGTGGATATAATTACTTTTTCAATCATAAACCAACCAACGTACAAAAATTTTTTTATCACCCTGGCTGTTAAACGTTAGAATTCTTTTATTTGACATGAAAGCAAAGTTCACTAATCCCCAATTCGATTCCAGAAATAGAAAATATTAGAAAATCAAATCAAATTTTAAATAGTAGGAGCACAAAGGAAATGTGCAATGAACATTCTGTTAAAGTTTCAGTGAATTTCTTTCAGTGGTCTATGAGAAGTTATTGCCAAAAAGTATGTACCCCTATGGCGGACGGACAATTGAACGGACACTGTGATCACTATATACTGCCCCGCTAAAGCGGACGGTATTAAAAACGTAGCAAAATAATACAAAGTAGGATAAAGTAAACTGTTTATGAGACAAAATTGTAACTGATGGAGGTGAAATATAACAATAGCTGAGAATTTTATTGTTGGTCAACTTGGTTTCATCAGTGAACAAATACGGATCTTTCGGGTTATCCGATACGATTCTTTTTTATATTGAAAGTGCCCGAATGGATGGTAGCGAATACGTTAACCTTACAGGAATGCATTCTGGTACAATTTTTCCCTCCTGTTTACGTCCTAAAACACAAAAGAGCTCCTATTTCGAGAGTCCCTTATTATTCACACTAACTTTTCTTTGATTCTGTGTTTGTTTTTTCCGTGTCGACCCCATTTTTGTACATCTGGACTGTTTGTTTTTTCATTCTTCAATTGTTTTCATCTTTTCTCCCTTTCTGTATCTCTGTATAGCATACCAAGCTATATTCTTTCCCAAACCACAAAACACTACAACCTTCTATATCTTCATTAGTATCTATATTGAAGTTATCTTCCAATTGTCACGGAATAGAATTATAAGATTTGTTCCAAACAGATATAATATTATAGAATATGTTTTCCAACAGAACAAATGTTACAGTATTTGTTCCTGTCGGAAAAAACGTTCTATAATAACTGCTCGAAAGTGGAGAAATATTATGCCAATGTTTATAATAATTCTTCTAAAGCGGAACAAATATACGTTGACACAATCACCTGTACCGTGAGTGGAAACTCCACGATTTATGCAGTATAAGGTTTCGGTATTCTACTGCCGTGGTTTTCTGTTGTAGCCTCTTGAGGTGGTATAACAGGCTTAATTTCCTGCCCCTACCCATTGAGAAATCAAAACTCTTTGCCCCGGTTGTCTCTTGCACATCAATTCCTTTCTTTTAAGATTTTAATTGATTAAGTTATCATCCTGAAATATTGCTTACTGGAAGTAAAACTCAATCAATCAATAACAACTGCAGTAGAATACCGAAGGAACAAAGAACAAGATTACAAAAATCAAAGTCCATAGACAAGGCAAAAGTAAGAACACCAGAAGACCAAAGACGCTACACAACCACAAAACTCAAACACTACAAATACAACAATAAAAACTAAAGTAATAAAAGGGTGAACTCAGGTGCTCCGGAAAGGTAAGCACGTCCTGCTCTGTATACAGCACCCGTCACACTGTCAGTGGGACAATCAATGGTAAAAGTCAGAATCGGTAATGTCAAATCCGGGAAGAGGTGAATCTAGCGAAAAATGTCAGTTTTCATTTGTGATACCGACATTTCCTTTCCATCTATGACGACCATAGAATTTCTGAGACGACGAAAGTAACAACGGCTGAACATAGCCCTGACTCAGCAGCTTTTGCTCTTTCCATAAAGTCACTGTATGAACTACAAGCTCTACAGTTACCAATTAATTGTGAAATATACACTCCATATGCCGGGGAGGTAGGTATATTGTTGCTGAGAAAGTGAAAGTTCACAATTGGGAAGTCAAAATCATCACGTTTGTCATATTACTTAGTTTCATACGTCCATGTTCGTCAATGTATAATAATAAAATACAAAAATACCCAAGTTGCATAATATACAGTAATTTTCAAGGTGTAACCTCTCATCAAAAGCATTACAACCATAATCCAAATACAGTTAGAAAAGAAGTACTTATTACCAAAAATATCGAAATAGGAAGCCAAATCCAGTAATAAGGACATCGACCGAGTGCCATAAACGGAACGAAGCATAAGTATTTTAAAGGGGTAAGAATTTTGATTAAACAGTAAAATTTTAAAATACGCAAATTAAAATTTTCATGTTAAACAAGTCTGACTAGTGGACTGGTGAATATCCTCCCAGGAATTCTGGTCAACCAACAGTGGTATCGGACCAATGATTTCAAAATACAAAACTAACCCCAAGTTGCATAACAAACAGTGAATTTCGTTATGCTGTACACGTGTTTCAAAGAGTAACCTTAGAATCAAATAATATGGAAAGCAATAATCCAAAAGAAGTAATCATGATTGTTGCAAGTCAAGTCAACACAAGTAAATTATATTTCAAAGTCGGTGAAATACAACAATTGCATATAACGTGAAAAAATAAAAGCTTTGATGATGGTAATTTATGTTCTCTTCATGCCACCGCATTATAAATAATTACACGGTGCAGATCATTACAGGACAAAAGGCCATGAAAACAAAGTCTACGACACCAGAAAAATTAGACACAAAACTTTCATAGAAATAAAAATGGCAAACACAACATTCCAAACCAAAGAGCATATAGTGTGAACAGTCATAAAAACCGAAAGTGACATCAGGTGCTCCGGAAGAGTAAGCATGTCTTGCACATTATACGGAACCCGTTCACCGTCAGTGAGTAAATCTTTGAAGTTAGGGGACTAGTAACAAAAGCTAAACATGTCTCTTGAGACAGTCATTTTGCTCTTTCCTAAAAATTACAGTATAAACATGCTAGTTAGTAACGAATCAACTTTAAAATGTTCATTCCATACGTCAGAGAGGCTAGTACATTATGTTAAGAAGGTTGAAGTTCGCGATTTGAAGTTAAAATCATGTGTTATTTAACATGTTTATCATATATTATTTTCAATGTCAATAAAAGATTCAAGCACAAAAAAGTGGTATCAGGAATCTCCTTATCTCCTTATTTGCAATGTATATCCATTAAATTATTACTGAGAGAACGTCCTATAGCCTATGAAGTGCTGCAAAGTGGTGGGCCTTTTTTTTTTTTTGTTTTTTTGTTGTTTTTTTTAAGCCTATCTGAAGACGTTGCTTTATATGAATAAAGGAAAAGGATGTCTAAAATCATCCAGTTCCCCTTGGAGTCCATGTTGTCTGTTAGAGAACTCTACATGGAAATTATTATTCTCAGTGCACTTTTTGTTCAACTCAGTGCAACAAAGTATGTTTTGTCTTTTAGTTTTACTGATGTAAGAAATTTTTCGTAGTACTAAGTGTACTGTGTGGTAGGGTTGTATGATAAATAGAAAATTCAAAAGTTTGAATACTATGTCAATGGCTAAGACTAGTTGAGAATAGCTATTCAAGATCGTGAAATTGGTAATTTCCACAAAACATTCCACGTTCACTCATTCATTTCCTTCTTTTAGTTTTCTTGTGACTGGTTTCGCTACATTAACAATATGATGAAAATGTATCAGAGTCAATACGTTATTTTTTTATCATCATGTTCAGTCAGAAGTTCAATGCTGACACACAAAATAAAAAAAAACAGAAGCCTCCGACAATATTACATCATATGGTCAATGCAGTGAGATGTTGTGTTGTAAAAGTTAACGTCGTTCAATTAAGGTTAGGAACCACCAATTCATAATCAATTCTCTAACATTTTCAACTGGATTTTCCTATATTCAAATCTGTGTTTACAATTTACCTCAAGTTTAACCTGTATGAAACCATATATTTTCCGAAAGGCGCATATCTCGTCAACATCAAAATTTCAGCAAACCTTTAAAATCTTCCAAGAGAGTTCCGACGGTGGGAAAAAAACCCATCTATAAATATACCTTTCACGGCGCCGGCTGAAAATTGTGCATTTACAGTATACCGGGAAACCCCTATGATAAGTATTCAATTTTCAAAATAAGCCCGATGTATAAATGTTCAAACAGGTGTATTATTTCATAAAAAGGTGCAAGAATTCAAATTTTAATTTAAAAGGGCTATTTTCTCATGTGTTCTTAGCTCTGATTGCTGAATTGGTGGTTTGTAAAAATATATTCTATCCTGCCTGAAATGTTATCCTCAGGATAAAATATCAGCAAAATTATATCCTATAAATGGGATAAATTATTCCTGAAATTGTATCCTGTAGGATAAAATGTCTGTGGATATATTATCCATGGGATAAAATATTAGTAATATTCCAGACGGAATAAATATATTTCAAGAGGATAAGATGTACGTTTACAATTTGACGCTGGTTCAGGGTGATTTACCTGTTTTCTTATTTCTCCCTTGATTAAGGAGTTTTCGGCGTTTACTACTCGGTTATATATGTTGTTGTTGATTTTTTTTATGCCTGTACCCCCTATGTCCGGCGGCTAAATAATAAATAAATCTACTGATTTGGTAAGTTTTATATGACATCCAGCTGTTTTGCAACATAGATTTCTATTTTCGATTCTGTATATGACACTATTTCTCTGTTTACTTTATACTAGCAGTGAGAGAATTTGACCGAAGGTTGAGAAAATTTTTTCAGAACAAGTCTTCACTTGTCTCCGATACAGTTATTTTACAATAGATGCTCTCTGTGCCCCTTTCATACTTATAAGGCAGAGACTTCTTGCTCCCCGTTCTGTTATTTATAAAATAACTATTGGAGTGTTCTCTGATTAAATTGATTTAAACTTATTTTATTCAATAAAGAAAAGGATTGGACAACAAGCAAAGCCTATACAAGCCCTCTCCCGAGAGTGTACTCTAAAAAAAGTTTAGTAAACATACATCCGCGTTTTTGAGAATATCTAAAATGTTGATTTTTAAAACGCAGAGTCAGACTTCTCAGCAATTGGAAACAGGCGCCAAATCAGTAGTTGGCATGGGATGTGTGCGCTCCCTCTTTAAAACTGAAAAATATATAGTTTTTCAATAAAATCGGAGTTTTTACAAAAATTTGCCAAAACATTTTCGCACCTTTTTTCAATTACGCCCCTTGTTTCACATCCTGGATGAACGCCGGTTTTTTTTTTTTTTTTTTTTTTTTTTTTTTTTGCGCCCATTATTTCACATCCTGGATGAGCCCCTGGGAACAAGTATGATGGGGATTGACTTTTTGCAAACTTAAATATAGGTTTTGTTAGTGCCGGTACCAAGTTTGGCTATCCTGAGTTCCTAACGTTGTTTATGTGTATTGGTGAGTTTTTTGTGCAGTTCACTTGTGCATGGATTGTGGAATGCGATTGTGATTTTCGGTCATTGTAAGGGACTAACCATTTAACTTGAAAAAAAGGGGGGGTATGGTTATTTTTTCTGGACAGAAAATTTATTTGTTTTTTTAACTTGTATCAACGAAATTTTTTTTTTCAGAAATTAGAATTATTTGTTGGGGGCTACAGAATATTGTTTGCATCATGTTTGCTGCTAAATATTTTTTTTTTCACAAAAAAATCAGCTTCAAAATATTTTTTGGGAAAAAAAACATAGCCCCCTCCCCTTTTCAAGTTAAATGGTCGGTCCCTAAATATTTCCTATCGTCCCTGTTATTTTCTCGTGTACAATTACTCCATATCCATTTATTGCTTATTCAAAAGTGGAGTTTGCCTCTCCTGCATCTGCAAAGAAGATTTCCTAAAAAGATTCACCGTGCCAAAGATGGATGCTCTCTATAGGGTCTGTAAGTCTCGTCATGTGACACCGAGAAATCACGATAAAATTCAAATTTGAAAACGTTTCCCGCCAAAATATGACGTTGTAGGATTATGACGTCCTTATTGTTTGCTGAAAACGTCATATTTTTCTGTTAAAAATGCAACTTGCGGGTACAAATTATGTACCCGGGAGTGCCAAAATTTGACGAGACTTACAGACCCTATATAATTTCATTTACGGTGTACTTGTTCTTGAAAGAATTTTTCATATTGATACACTATCATACTTTCAAATTTTGGCATTTAAAATTTTGTAATTTCCAAATATTATTATAACCACCTGTATATAGTGCCTACATCTGTTGATTTCTATTATGCCAAGTTTTCATTGCAATTGACTCGATGAGTGCCCTGTAGTTGTTTACATGTTTTTATATTTTTGATGGGCAACGTATAACAGCGATTGAACACTTTGTCCGTTATATTTATTTTTGTTGACGATCCTGCATTCATGACCAATGGATCTTCATTATACGTGTCATGTATGTGTCCTAGTTCTTATCGTGGGACAGTAACACAAGGTATAACCATTAATTTGTATATATATTTATATCTTCCAAGTAACAATATGGAATTATTTCAAGTTCTTTACTTTATTTCAGTTTATTCCTTTTCAAGTGGAATATTGTTGCCCAACACTAACAACTTGTTATCCAATGGAGGAACAACAATAACAGACCAACATTACATTGCTGTTGTGGATATGGTAGTAGCGGAAAGAAAATCTCGCCTGCAACTCGAGGAAATGGTTAATAGTTTACAAAAAGAACTATTTTCCGTAAAAGTTCATTCTGGAAGCAACAGTAAAAATATTTCCGATTCGAAAGCTGAATTGATGGTTTTGAAAGAATCATTAGTAAAACTACAGAAGGAATACAATGACCTTGACACAAGTTATAAATAGTTACAGTTAAATTATATCAATATTCAACAACACCAGGAAAGTTTACAGAAGCAGTTGTGGGTATGTAGCAACGAAACATCTGCAACACAAACCGATTTAGACAAATGGGTGCATTCAAATCAAGCATCTCGAATTGTGAATGTTTCAAAACTTCAACTCGACATGGATAAAGTTAAAATAGACGTTAATTTTTTTACTACCGCGAGTTACGCAAGAGGCAATGACTTTCTAGCTTTGCTTAATAATACCATGGAAACTCAAAGTAAATTATCAACGTTGGACAAAGAATTTGTGAACCTTCAAGCTGAAATTCAGAATACGACTGAAGTCCAAAACTTTACCAATTACGCTTTGCATCAAGAGTTTGAAAATTAACTGCAAAACCGTAAGTTAAAAAATACAAGCTTAGCAACCTTTTTGGTTTGGGTACATTTTTTGTGTCTAGCTTGCTAGCTTGTAAATATTATATATCACCGGCGGTAGAATACCAAAGTTACTATTTACAAAACTCAATGTCAAGAGACATTGCTAAACAAAAAAAAAAAAACAAAACAAAGACATGAAATAAATAAAAGCAAAACATTTACAACTAATCACTTAAAGTTAGTGTTACCTCCAATTAAACAGAATGTGACAAGTGTTCCGGAAGGGTTAGCATGTCCTCCGTCGTATACGGCAGTTGTCACAATATTAGCCATTCCCGGGTTAAGTCAAACCGGTTCCTTTTTCATTTGAGAAAACAACAAGCAATATCTTTCCATGTCGTGCTGACGAAAAAAGACACGAAAGTAACAAAGGATAAATATTTTCCCGATTCAGCAGCTTTTGCAATCCTTTTTGCTACAGTAACTAAGAAATGCTGGAGAGGTAGGTATAATGCTGCAAAGAAAGGGAAAATTCACAACTGGGAAGTTAAAATTATTAAATTTGTCATTTAACTTATATTTCAAACGTCCATTTATCCTTCGTTCACATGGTACGTTTAAAGAATTTGGATTAAAACTTTAATTCCACCTACACGTTTTCTATAATTTGAATTGGAATGTGAATTGAATTGACGTCAAAGTATTTATAACGTCAGTTTCAACGTCGTCATAATCTCAATGACAGTGTTACAATTGCTGTGACTGCTATCGCGTCCACTTTTGTCGAATTCCTTATTAGGGAACGAATTTACTCACCGGTCCCCTAAAAATACTGGAAATAACGGTAAACTCCTTTTTATAGGAGTAGGCCGCGCTAAAAATTAAAGAAAATGAAAAAGAAGCAATTTTGAGCAAAAAAAAAAACCCAAATCGTAATCCTTCGGCAAAACTACATTTAAAAAATGTTAAAATAAACATTTTTTAAACTAGTTTTGGATTATCTAAGTTAAAAATTTGACAATGAAATTTCGCGCTTTCCATCGTAAAGGAAAGATGGTTATATGATCATGTTTGACCCCAAAACGTAACTTCCGGTTCTTATAATATTCATTGTTTGTCAACAAAATCACGTTGAAATCAGCTTGTAATTAATATTTCGCTGATGTTGATCATTAAAAAAACACATTAAACCAGTTTCCACATCTATAAATGATTGTTTGAAGCTTACAACTATATTGATAAGGAGGAATTTACACATTTGAAGGTAAATCATTCTGCCAACTTGTTGTTCTAGACTCGTTGACCATAAGCTGATACCAGTGAATGTACTTGGCCAGCCCTTTAAGGTTATTTCTTTGCGATTTTACAAAAAACGCTATACAATATTTTACGAAAGGATATGGAGTAAATGAACATGAGACCATAACACATATGTTAACTCCAACTGCATTAATTTCAATGAGCTGTATGGCCATTTCGGAAATTTATTCCTCATCAGCAGCACTAGAACCCAAACAAAGGAAATCCATAATTTCAAAAAATATATAAAATCCATAAAACCAAACGAAATCCGAATAATCAGTAATATCAAATACAGCTAAGGACAAAACTACGATGGAGGGAGTTAATCCTTCGGTTTTAGAATTAACATAAATTTAGATAATAGTAATTGAACAAAGTGTACACATGAGATATTATCTCATGTACAAGTACACCATATCTAAGAAAAATAAAGAGCATACATCTCTACCACGGGGAATTGTTTTACCAACTCCACACTGCAATAAAAGACAAACTCCTGTATTAATTATTTTACGAAAGGATATGGAGTAAATGAACATGAGACCATAACACATATGTTAACTCCAACAATTACTTCTCACAAATTTGTTATAAGACTCGATAGACCATTTTCTAAAATTTGTGGACATTATTTGCGAAATTCGTTGAAATAAAAACTTATTACCTAAAAATCTAAAACCTTTTGAAAACCTATAAGCAGAGATAGCCGTAGCAGCACCTAAAAATCTAAGAATAACTTGGGCAGACATCACCAATACCACTAATCTTAACCGTGCTAACAGTCTTGACGATTTCCAGTATGATGCAGCATAATGGCGAATATATTTTTTAACGGTCCGCGAGTTCTCAAGCATCAAACGCCGTCGGCGAAGCCTTGGCTTGTTTAAAATTTCACGATATGTTTTAAAGCCCCGAATGTATGTATAATCCGTTTATGAAGACATTTTTACAACTCGAGGCGGATGCAAATGGCACCCGAGAACAGTATTCTGCATAGCAACGTCAGAGAGTTCACAAGACATGCGCATCAATTGTTGACATTTGTAACTTTCTGGGACCGGCAAAGGTTCCGGGTAACTAATTATTTTCATGTAGAATTTCAACCAAAATGCCCTAAACTTGACGTCATACTGCCATTTCCATATGTTTCGTTGCCACTAATGACAACTGATTTCATGTAGAGGTTGTCGCCATACATTACTGGTTAAATTTTCGGGGTGCTATGTCAGGTTAGATTTTTCAGAAAATGGCCCCTTTTGAGCATCACCAAATTTGACATGGATTTTCTGTAATTATCTCCCTTTGATCTCCAATGACTATACTGTATCAATACTCTACCACAAAATAGCTTTAACTAGTATCTTTGTCTGGTTTTATCTTCTGAACTATATCAATTTTGTAAAACAAAAAGCAGAATTTCTGTATATTCTAAGGGAAATCTCTGGGAAATGCCCAAACTTGAGGTACTTTTTTATAGGACTAGTTTCGTGCCCCACCGATCTATTTTTAGAATAATTAGTTACCTTGAACCAAAGCTAATTCGTATGAATGTTGTTTTCACTTCCTAAAAATGCAAAATAAACAATAAAGGGATATGGAGTAAATGCAAATGAGACAAAGTCTCTACAAATACATTGTAATAATAAGCAATTGAACAACGCTTTTATTATAAGCCTTTCAAACACGTTTGCATTAGAGTTTATTTTTTTTCAAACAATAGTAATCAAGGGTTTGCCTTTGGTACATATTTGTCAAGGTAATTTTCAATTACGTTTCTGTTTGTATCTGATAAATAATAAAAGGAATTAAATAAACAAATAAAAAGGATATGGAGTAAATGAATGTGCGAGACAAAGTCTTCTACAAATACATGGTAAAACAAGCAATGGTACAACGCTTTTATTGTTGTTGTTCATCTGAGCATATTTAGAAAAATACAGAAGCCGTAAGGAGACACACAAAGAATAAGTAAAAATTATTTTCAATTCGAGATCACGATGAAAAAATACCGTTTTACCGAGATCTCGATAAAAATTATATGGTTATCTCGATAAAACATACACTGATATATCGAGATCTCTGATTATTATATCGTTATCTCGATAAAACCATCATTGTTATACCGAGATCTCGCATTATTATATTGTTATCTCGATAAAACCAAAATTGCTATATTGAGATCTCGATTTATTACATCGAGATCTCGGATTGTCATAACGTTATCTCGATAAAACCAAAATTGTTATATCGAGATCTCGGATTACTATAGGACGCCCGCCACTTTTTTGGCGGGGCCCTAATTACCATTACATGGTCAAAATAAAACTGGTTAAAGTTAGCCCAACTGCCTCCCCATGAACGGTCAAACCATCATTATATTTTTCATGCATATCTTAATGCAATGGCCTTTCTGTGTGTAAAGTTTCATTGAAATCCATTAATTGGTTCAGGAGGAGTTTCGCCTACCAGGCCTGTGTTCAAATCCGACTGGTTTAAAAGTTAACCCCTTGTTACCTTCCGACCATCATAAAATTTTGTTCATACATATCTTCATATAGTGCCCTTCAATTGTGTAAAGTTTTATTGAAATCCATTGAACGCTTTGGGAGGAGTTGTGCTCACATGACCAGTGGACAGGCGGACGGACAGACAGAATGATTCCTATATACTCCCTCAAACTTTGTTTGTGGGGGGGGCATAAAAACTGTTGCCTGAACCCTATTTCCTATTTTTAGTAACATCTGCCATGTTATTTGTATAATCTTTTCAAAATGTGGAATCTTTGTAGCCAATATGCCAATGATCATTCATGTGAAGTATTATTGAAATCCCTGAAGCAGTTTCAGAGGAAATTTTTTAAAAAGTTTACGATGACGACGGATGACAGACGATGGAAGTCAAATGTTGACAATAGCTCACAATGCCAGGTCAACTAAAAATGGGACAATGAGATTTGCTCTAGCTGCCATGTTTTTATTGCAATGAAAAAAGAGTAAGAGGAATTGTGGAGTTGTTTCCACTGAACATTCATGCTAAGTTTTGCTAAAATCTGTCAAGTGATTTCAGAGATGATGAAAATGTGAAAAGTTTGCGATGGACGACAGACAGATGCGACTTGATGAGAAAAGTTCGCACTGGCTTTCAGTCAGTTGATTAAAAATTTGGCCTTAAGACATGAAAGATTAGCTGTGCCAAGTTTGAAGTAAAACCTTTCAGTGGTATTTGTGAATATATTTTGGAAATGTTAATGACAGCGAAACACAACATACATATACATCTAAAATCCCAAACGACCTTCAGCTAGGTTAGCTCAAAACTAGACATACTGTGAGCACGCTCACAAAAAACCCACACTGATTAAAAAGTTAACGTCCAATTATCCTCCTTGAAGAATTCTGACTTTCAATATATTTTATCATGCATATCTACAAATAATCCTCTTCCTTTGTGAAATCTATTGATCATTTCAGATAGAGTTGTCATTACCATTTCAAAAATATCAAAATAAAACTGGTTAAAATGTCAAAGTCCAATGGCCTCCCCTTGAAGGGTCAAACCATCATTTTTTTTCATGCATATCTTAATGTAATGGTCTTTCTTTGTGTAAAGTTTCATTGAAATCCATTGATTGGTTCAGGAGGAGTTGTGCTTACAAGGAGTTGCGCTTACAAGACCAATGGACAGACGGACGGGCAAATGGACAGATGGACGGACAGAGTGATCCCTTTATACCCCTTTAAACTTTGTTTGCGGGGGTATAATAAATATTACAAGATATCCTTTAATATCTTTAATTGAGGAACCAATGAACGCGTGATGGCCAATAAATCGAGATAACGTTATAATATTCCGAGATCTCTATTTAACAATGATGGTTTTATCGAGATAACGTTATAATAATCCGAGATCTCGATATAGCAATATTGGTTTTATTGAGATAACGACATAATAATCCGAGATCTCGGTATAACAATTTCGGTTTTATCGAGATAACGTTATAATAATCCGAGATCTCCATATAGCAATATTGGTTTTATTGAGATAACGATATAATAATCCGAGATCTCGATATAACAATTTCGGTTTTATCGAGATAACGTTATAATAATCCGAGATCTTGATATAGCAATATTGATTTTATCGAGATAACGATATAATAATCCGAGATTTCGATATAACAATATTGGTTTTATCGAAATAACGTTATAACAATCCACGATATAATAATCCGAGATCTCGTTATCACAATTTTGGTTTTATCGAGATAACGATAAAATATTGCGAGACCTCGATATAACAATGATGGTTTTATCGAGGTAACGATATAATAATCCGAGATCTCGATGTAACAATATTGGTTTTATCGAGATAACGATATAATAATCCGAGATCTCGATATATCAGTGTTTGTTTTATCGAGATAACCATATAGTTTTTATCGAGATCTCGGTAAAACGGTTTTGTATTATCGTGATCTCGAATTGAAAATAATTTTTACTTATTCTTTGTGTGTCCCCTTACGGTTTCCGTAGAAAAATGACCTGTTGTATACACCAACGAAATAAATTGGGTGACAAAATCAGTAAAAAATCTACAAATCCATGCAAAACAGGGCAAACTGCAGCAAACCGACATACTATATATGGCGTTTTGTATTACAGCATTGATGATCGCGTGAAGCCAAACTTATCACGATTCGTTCTTTAGATCAGTTGAATTTTTGTCGGCATTTAGTGTTTAAACAGTTGTCCTCAGTCATTTTCTATTTAACACAGAAATCATCATGGTACGTAAAGATGAGCTGGCATTGTCTGTGTGTGCTTCAGCTTCCGGTGGCCATATAGAGGCCTTACACAGAGACGTCTGCGATGGAGGACAAGATATACTCTGTAATGATGTTTGTAAGCAACGCGATCGGAGGTAAGACATTAAAAAGATAACTGTATTTTATTTGAATATTAGGAGGTATCAGTGGAGAATTAGATAGTCGCGAATTGCAATTACTGGCGATACCAAATTCCGCCATTCATTTAATATTATTCCCTTGTTGTGCTCACAGGTATAAAAAATATTCTTGATCGTTTATTAGATATACAAATTAACCCCATCGCAATTTTGCGCCTGTCCCAAATCAGGAATATGTTGGTCATCGGCTTGTCCTTGTCTTCTTATGATATTCTAGTTTCTTGATATTCGGGTTATTGGGTGTGGTTTGTTTCCATTGATTTAATTACTTTTTTACCTTTTTGGGGGCCATTTAGGGCTTGCTATATGGTGTGAGGTTCCTCACTGTGTTGAAGACCGTACGGTGACCCCCAGATGCTTTGTTTTTGGGTCGTTTTAACCTGGATATGGGATGTTGTCTCCTTGACATTTACCCCATTTCCTTTCTTTTTCATAATCATTATCTATGTTTAAAATCAAACAAAAATAAATTTGCAAATGCAATATCTGCCCCCCCCCCCTCAAAAAGCAAAACAAAAAAACATTTAATAACTTCATCCTGTTGGCAGTGTCAAAATCTGCCAACATGTCAATTTTCAAAATCGGAATAATTTGAACCTCTGACGTGATATCACGGCAAGGTTTACAAAAAATATTTATTTATAGAAAATCAACTTCAAATTGTGGTCCAAATTAATCCAAGTTCAAAAATTTTCGCAGTCCACTTTGGATACAATTATACATGTAAGAAAGAAAGAAACCTGATGACACAGATATAATGTAAAATAAAAGGTCGTGCGTAGTACGAAACTCGGCAATCTCCTGTAATTTTTATAAAGCATAACAGGTCTGGTGTTAAAGATTTTGACGTTATAAACATCAGCCAAAATCTGAACGATCAAATATTCCCCAGTATTTCAAAGACAAAACTTCTGTTATCCCATTTACCTACAACAAAACTATTGCATCAAAGATTTCTTACCACAAAAGAGTACTTAAAACCATCATCCTCGATATTATCAAATCCAAACCGTCATATTCTAATTATAGTTAATCCGAACAACCTTTGCATTAATTAATAACAATCTTCAACGACATAAAATACAGAAACACAAAGCAACAGCAGAAAAATATCCTGATTTGTTGATGGATTCTGTTGAGGAGTTTGCTCGAGTCAGACACTATATCCAAATGGATTAAAGATCTACACCATGATGTAGCGTTGTTCGACATTTTTGAGTTTTTGTCTTGTAAATATGTACATTTTATCTGCACTGAAGAGACATGAGTTGTCGAAATGGCCATGTTCAGAAACTAAATTTACAGTAAGTTCGGTATCAAGTTATTTGTTACTACTGGGTCGATGCCACTGCTGGTGGACTGTTTGTCCTTGAGGGTATTCACAAGCCCAGAAGTCGTTGCTTCGATGCTCACCCGAAAGCCGATTTTATTTGGAAACTTGCAATATCTAAATTTTTGTAAATTTGTTGAAATCTAAGGAGTATGTCATTCATGTAAAGCTCTGTCCTTAGCTAATTTTGGCTTTCTATTTAGAATTTATTTGCGTATTTGCTCTCTCTCAGTTTCATACAGTTTTTGGCCTTCCAAATATTCAGATTTTATCTGCACTGAAGAGGAATGAGTTGTCGAAATGGTAAGTTCGATAACAAATTATTTACAAGAATTCTACTCAAACCAGTGTTAGAGGCCGACTTGAACTTACTATCAGGTATGAGCAAAGCAAATTGTCGAATGCCTTATGGTGACTTCATGCTGAAGGACAACAATAGAAGTGTTGTTCAATTTCCTAGTTTAACCATTTATTTGTAGAGACTTTTTCTCATGTGTATTGCATTTCTTCTATACTTTTTCACTGTTAAAACATTCGTTCATACAAAATCGTATTCAAAAACTAAGGTGATCAAAGAGTAACAAACGTTCTAACTTTTTTCATTAACCAGGACGTAAATCAGACATGAAACGCATCACATGATAAATATGTTGTTCCAGCAGACAAAGCTTTTAACAATATTGTTTCGTTTTTTTTAACTTTATGATATTTGATTTCTGCTGTTTGATTATTATCTGCGGTGTAGAAACATAAATTGTCGAAATAGCTATTATCAGAACTCAGAATCGGTACTTTCATTTTTTACGTCTAAAAATTATGATATACCCTAGTTGAATGTTCCGAACCTGAGAATTGTTTTCCAGCAAACTGGGATTTACAACACTATTTATTAATATCAAGGAAAAATGAAAGGATATGGAGTGACTCTACACGTGACAAAAACGCACACGATACATAGAAAACTCCAGTTTATCAAGGACAGGGCTTTTATTCCTGTCTACACCTTGATGTCGTTTGAGGGTCAACAATATTCACCCCCTCAAGCACGAATCATAGTGTTTAAGTATTAAAAAATACCGAAGTTACTGTAAATTCTTGACTTCTGTCCATTATTTTTACTCGATTCCTGTATTTTTTCCCTCCTCTTAATACAGTTCAAGTATAACAAACAAATTGTATACGGATTATTTTTCCGAACATGCTAATGCCGACGTTAAGGTTTCTACACAAAACTTATCACTGTAAAAGTCGATACCGCTCAATTCTTTTGTTACTTTTGTTCAATATCTGTTTGCACGACAGAGAAAGCTACTTTCACTAATCCATCAAAATGAGATCCAATGAAAATCAACATTGAAAGTATAAGTATTTTAATAAGCCCATACGTACTCGATCTATGGTGATCCAGTAGTTAGCTGATGAGCGATGAACGCCTGTTGAAGCCTGCTGCTGGAATGTAATTCGAGCCTAACTTTTTTACAACGTTTGTACGAGGACTAAAGTCGTGAATATAACCAATATAGCTCCAGAAATCCGTACCGTAGCGCAGTGGGGTAAAGAGAACCTTCTTGTGTCCAATTTACAAAATACCGAAGTTACTGAAAATTTACTTTCTGCAGATGGACTTTTCATTAATTTATGTCACTTCAATGCAGACAAATAAAAACATTTGAAAATCCATAACTTAAAGGATGCTTAAATGCTGACAGACAACAAAATGACGTAAATTGAAAGCCAAAATCAAATAAGGATAGAGCTTAAATAGGGCCTGTAAGTCTCGTACAATTTTGGAACTTCCGGGATCAAAATTTGTACCCGGAAGTTACATTTTAAACAAAGATATATGACGTTTCAAACAAAAATTTGAACGTCACAATTCTCTTACGTCATGTTTTGGCGGGGAACGTTTTCAAATTGCCTGTTTATCGTGGATTCTCGTGAATCACATGGCGAGACTTACAGACCCTATTGCACGAAGGAGAATACATTTATTGTATATGGCCTCCCTAGAGCAGCTGTAAATAAACAATGAAAGGATGTGTTTTAAAAATCCAGTACCATTTAACTGGACAGGTACTTACATTTAACAGCGCTACAGAGGGTCAAACGCTGATGTAATAGAGTCTGTATGTCCCGCATGTGACACCGAAAAGTCGTGCTGAAATTGAAACTGGAAAACTTTTTTTACTCTGAAATATGATATGACGTCTTCTGATTGCGACGTTAATTTTTTTTCCTTTTTTTGCCTTTTTGTATGTGTGTGTGTGTGTGTGTGTGTGAAGTGCAAATTTCGTACCAATTGTACGAGATCTAATAACTTTTTGAAAACAACAGATACTGAAATTTATGACAAATTAAATTAGAAGCTCTCATGAGCCTGTTTCGCTCACCTGGTCACCTGTTTTATTCATCGACACAAGCTGACAATCCAAATGCAGTTTCTGGGACGTTAACCAAACATTATATTGGTTCAAATCCAGCCGTGGCCTTCGCTGGATTTTCCGATGCAAACAAGCATTAAAATATGATTTTTATCACTGTTGGTATTTGGAAACATATATTCTACATTTGAAGCTCACCTTACCAATAAAATATCACCAAATGATAAACGAACAACGGCAGTAGAATACCGATGGATGAAAGCACAAGATTACATAAATAGAAGTCCAGAGACAAGGCAAAAGCAAGAACACCAGTAGACGGAATGCTAAAGATACTAAGGACCCACAAAACACACAAACACTTAAAGTACAACACTCAAAACTAAACCACTAACATAGATTAATGAACGTCATTAATTTACAGTCTATTTCCTTTTCTATTATTTATTTGCAGTTTGAATTGTTTTGATGCTGTTCATGTCTACAGTCGATCTTCTAACACATTTGTATCAGCACACAGGTATGGAAATGGTGGTTGTATCTTTTCGTCATGTGGACCAAACTATTGCTGCTGTAGAAAATGACAAACTGCTCTCAATAGCACATTTGCATCAGCACATAGGTATGGAAATAATGGTTGTATCTCTTTGTCATGTGGACCAAACTATTGCTGCTGTAGAAAATAACAAAATGCTCTCAATATTCGTTTTTGTTGTTTTCTTTATTGTGCGCAAGCCTCGTTTCTGACTGGAAATGTGAACCCTCGGGTGGAGTCGTCCTGTCTCACATTTCTGACCATGGATGATTATTTTTCTCACGTTTCTCGGCCGAATATTAAAAGTAATAAACATGGCCGCCATGAAACAAAAATGTGCTCTCTTAAACTAGGCCACCTACTGCAAAATAAATTCAATATTTGAAAAGACCGGGTGCCTTTTGGTTTAAAAACTCTAAAAATAATCTTTGAGGTAGCGCTTCAGGGATTTTCAAACTGAAGCGATGTGAATTTTGAAGTTGTAATGTCATGTGTGCGAAGTTGTGTGGTTTTCTGACGTTTTGCATTGTAACGCGACGTTATTTGCATTGTTATGTCACGGGTGGCCATGTGATGTGAGATGCATGAATCTCACACTGGTGTCTCTTACAGAAAATATGCATACCAAACGTATAGAAATGTGAGAAATATATGTCTCCAGTGTAACAAATATATAATAATGTACGAAATCATAATAAATCATAAATAATCTTTTGAAATAAATATCTCAATCAATTAGCACATCTTTTAACATTAAGTATAAATTACATATAGATAAATTCTAAAAAAAAAACTATCGTCTTACACTGGCAAAATAATCCTCAAAACGAAATTCCATCAACCATCTACAACTCAAGCGTAAATAAGGCGCCCATACATTCTTACGTTGCTTAGTACCGTGACGCTACAATAGGTCCGATGACGTTCCCCGGGAAGTTACGCTATTTCCTTTGCATAATAAAATTAAGTCTATTTTTTTCAATTAGAACGCTTACAGTTTGAACACACCCCAACATGAAATTTTTTTTTTAAATTTCATATCATTTAAAAATAATGTAGTTACAAAAAATCGAAAAATGAGCTCTAATAACTTAATTAACAATAACAGTGATAAAAATCTACATATTATCACTCTCAAATAGACATAAATTAGTAAAAGGCCTTAATATTTCTGAGGTTTTTGTTTTGACAACGCAACTTCGTACATGTCGATCTCGACCAACATTCCCATTGACGATACGCCCTAACGGCCATTGTCCTCTTTGTAGATTTTCATACGCTACAAGAACTACATCACCTTTTTTATGTTTTTGCTTGGCCTTTGCCATTTTACGCGCACCTGCAGGGCTGAAATATATTCCTTGACCCATTGCTTCCAGCAGACGTTGGCAAGGTACTGCACTTGCCTTCCACCATCTATGTACATATGTATCTTGATTATTGAAAATACCATGTCAAATACAAGAATTAGTTCTCATCAGTAGCAGCATGTTTGGGGTAAGTGCTGGTAAGTCATAGGGATCATTGCTAACAGGTGTTAAAGGTCTATCATTTAGTAATTTTTCTACTTCGCCTATTAAAGTTAAGAGTCCTTCGTCAGTTATACAGTGACTTTTTAGTTAGAGCAAAACACTGTCCCAAAAGCTGCTTAGTCAGGGATTTGTTCAGCCTTTGTTACTTTCATCCCTTCAGAAATTCTATGGCCGTCACCATGACATCATTGACAGATATGACGTGTCTGTGTCCCAAATGAAAACGGACATTTTCAGCTAGATTCACGTCTTCACGGATTTGACATAATCGGATTTGACTCAACCCTGGATTGACTCACTAATAGTGTGACGGGTGCCGCTAGCGGAGCAGGACATGCTAACCCTTCCGAAGCACCTGATGTCACTCCCGGTTTTCATAGGAGTTCACACTATGAGTGCCTTAGTTCTTAATGTTATCTTTTTATTTCCGTGCATTGTAGCTGTCTCACGTCCTTGTTTTGTCTTTGTTTTTATCTGTTAACGTTTTTGCCATGTCTTTGGACTTCGATTTTTGTAGTCATCGCTTCCCTTGTTCCTTCGGTATTCTACTGCCGTTGTTTTAGAACTTCCTATCTACACCGACGAAATTAGATCCATTGTCGCTATAATTTTTTACAGGTTTTCCTCTGCGGCTTATAAAACGTTGGACTGCAGCTATAAAGGAATGAAGAGCTGTACTTGTGAGACATGTGAAAAGGCATCCATAGCGTTTCACATTTGAGCGAGCAGGCATCACAGTTAGGGGACCAAAATAGTCTACTATGACATACGTATATAATGGTTTATCAGCCGATGTTTGCTGATTCAGTAATGGTGCCATTTGTTGTGAACAAAGTGGCTTTTTGTCGCTTACATTCTATACGACGTGACAAGACCTATTTGACAGAACTAGGTCCTTAATAATCCAATACTTCCTCCGAGTAGTCGCGAGTACATGGTGTCTTCCGACGTGTCCATTTTTCTCATGATAGAACCGTATGATAAGGCTAGTTACATGGTGATCTCCGGGTAGAATAATAGGATAATCGCTCATATTACTGTACACTATACGTCATTTACATCTGATTAGTCCTTTATCTAGAATTGGATTTAATGAGGCAATACTACTGTCTTTCTTGTAGATACTTGTCATTCTTCAAATTCATGTAGTCATTTGCAAAGCAGTGTCGCTGTACCTGCATCAATATCGCATCCGTTGCTTTTCTAAGTTCCGAATGAGTTATATCACCAGTACCAAATTGAACTTCCTGGCAAAGGTATATATGTCTACAATAGTCCTTAAATCTAATCAACCATGCCACTGCTCGTCGTAGCTTTATCCAATCAGAAAAGAAGTTTAGCAAACTGTTGATAGCGTTGCTAGTTGTCAAATGAACCATAATTTCTCTCTTGAGTTAACTGTCTTCCTTTTTGATGTCGGGTATCGGTATCTTATAAAGCAATCATCAATTTAAATTCAATTTGAAATTAAAGATTTTTGCAGTCTTACTATTTAAAACATTTCCAATTATTGTATGGAAATGAAAAAGATATGGTTGCTATATAGAATTTCCCAAAATAACAGGTCTTTTAGAGTTAAATGAAATTTACCCAAACCAGAATCAGACATTTTTGCAGTCTTACTATTGAAAACAATCATTGTTACTGTAAGGGATTGAAAAAGGTATGGTTGCTAGGTTGAATTCCAAAAAATACTTGTCTTTGAGGATTTCAGGGAATTTACTCAAACAAGAGCAGAAGATTTAAGCAGTGTTTCTATTGAAAACAATGATTCGTACTAGACATTTTCACCATAAGCCGAAAAGGAATCCGAAACCGAAACCAATTTGACTTGAACTAGATGTTGTCGGAAACGACAGTTATCCCTACACTCCCTGTTTGACACAGAAAACAGTTGTTATACACCTTGGGCATAATTTTTTTCCATTATTTTTGAAATCTAACAATTGAAAGTCGTTATTGTTACTGAAAGAATTCTAGGATATATGTTGGCTAAGTAGAATTCCAAAAAATAACTGGTCTTTGAGACTTTCAGGAAATTTACCAAGATTGGAATCAATATTTTTGAAATCCAATTGTTGAAAATGTTTGCCATAAACTACACAAACAATTCAAGTAGAGTTACTAGGTAGAATTCCATAAAATTAGTGGTCTTTGAGACTTTCAGGAAATTTACCAAAATTGGAATCAAATATTTTTGAAATCCAACTGATGAAAATGTTTGTCCTAAACTACACAAACAATTTGAGTATGGTTGCTAGGTAGAATTCCAAAAAATAAGTGGTCTTCGAGACTTTCAGGAAATATACCAAAAATGGAATCAAATATTTTTGAAATCCAATTGATGAAAATGTTTTTCCTAAACTACACAAACATTTTAAGTGCAGTTGCTAGTTAGAATTCCAAACAATCAGTGGTCTTTGAGACTTTCAGGAAATTCACCAAAATTGGAATCATATATTTTTGAAATCCAATTGATGAAAAATGTTTGTCATAAACTACATAAACAATTAAAGTATGGTTGCTAGGTAGAATTCAAAAATATAAGTGGTCTTTGAGACTTTCAGGAAATTTACCAAAATTGGAACTGCCTTTCAGAATTTTGTTTTTTTAACCAAACACTTGTCAGAATATAAGATAATATGGCAAAATTTTTTTTTTAAAAATATGTGTCTTTGACATTTTCAGGAAATTTACGATTTACCAAAGTTGGAACCGGAACCAAAATTCTTAAAGCTTATTGCAAATCTATAGACTATATGCAACAATTCTGCATAAAGATTTAATCCATAAATCCCAAAATGTAGGAGGAGTTTGCGTCAAATGCCACATGTGTCAAAATCCACATCTTTGGGTCTTTGTTAAGATTGACATCATGGAGCCTCTTCTTTGCACCAAGACCAATATCAAAAATCCGAAATCTTACTGCGCATCTGCAGACTATATGCAACAATTCTACATCAAAATCAAATCCCTTAATCCAAAAATGTAGGAGGAGTTTGAGAGACAAGAAAAGTGTGACGGACGGACGGACAGACGAAGGGCATAACATTATTCCCGAACTTTCTTCGAAAGTGCGGGAATGATGATATTCAACATTCAAAAGTATTTATGTGCTATTAATCATACTTGCATAAATCTTTTAACTATATACTTTATCCTTTTAAAAAGTTGTATTCTTTTCGAGGAGTAAGAATATACGTCTAAGCCATAGTGCATCGCATAATTCAACATTTGTGAAATTTTACATAAATTTTGATGTTTTGTATTCAAATTGTCTTCGTAGGTATGGAGTGGCAATTGGGTGGTCGGACATAAAGCTGAAATCTGGATAAAGATGCTATAACATACGGATTAATTGATCCTACAGGTCCATAGGAACAATTTTTTTTCTAAGAGATTGTTGTAAAGTAGGTTTATTGCAAGCAAAATTGGAAAAACATACGTGATTTATTAATATAAAAAATTAATATTTAAAACAATTCATTTACAAATATTTATAATTTAATGTCAATATTCATAATCCATTAATTATTATTTATAAATTGAAAAAGAATCTTTATTATCATATTGAATTGTGAATATCAAAAAATTAATTATTAATTTTAATAAATGAATTATTAATATTAATAATTGGTTTTTAAATATTTGTAAATGATTTCCTAATATTAATAAATGTAGTATTAATACTGATAAATAACGTTTAAATATTTATAAATGAATTTTAAATATAAGAAATCAGCACTAATTATAAATATTTTTAGAAAAATACCGTAAATATTTATAATTGATTTATTAATATTTATAAATGAATTCTAAATATTAATTAACAAATTGGTAATATTATTAATATCAACAGATTAATAATAAACATTTATAATTAATCGTTAATACTTATAATTCAAGCAAAAGTGGACAAAAATACTTGATTTATTAATCAAACTGTCAGTGCCTTATTTTTTGTGGCGTTTGTTTTATGTACTGTTTGTTTCGTCTTCGGATGGCTCTTGCTTCGGTATTCATTTGGAAATTTATTAAGAATGATATTAATGATTACAATTATTTATAATAAGTTGTCAATATTTACACTTATTTTTTAAATATTTGTTTTTAAATTGTTAATAGTTAGAATTCAATTATTATAATTAATCATTCATTGATCAATATTAATAATCGGTGAAGAATTATTTATATTTCTAATTGAATTTTGAATATTAATAAATCAATTACTAATATAAATAAATTAATTTAAGAAAATGTATCAATGATTTGTTATTATTAATAAATGAATTATAAATATTTCAAAATGAATATAAATATTTAGAAATAAGCAAGAATAATAAATATCAATTAATCAATTCTTGATATTTATATTTGTTTTAAATTTAATTATGAATATTCATAAATGAATAGCAAAAATTTGCAATGAATTATAAATATTAGTAAATCAATTATTGATATTCATGATAACAATTAATCTATTAATATTGATAATTCAGTATAAATATATGTTATTCATTCATAAATATTAATAAATAAATTAAAAATATTTATGATTTTTTTAATATTTGGAGTTTCTGCGTATTTCTTATATTTGAAATTCATTAATAAATGTTTATACTTCATTTATCAATATTTTACTTCATTTATAACATATGCAAATCATTTACAAATATTTATAATTCATTTATTAATATTAATAATTCATTTATTAATATAAATAATTCATTTATTGAAATTTGTCATTCACTATAATAATAATCTTTTTTTTCCATTTATAGATATTAGTTAATGAGTTATGAATATCTATTAATGATTTTTTTTAAATATCAATTGCTTATATAAATTAATCGTGTATTTTTGTCCAATTCGGCTTGTCATAAACCTAATAGTGCATAACAATCTCTTATAAAAGACCATTGTTCCTAGGGACCTGTCTGTTATAGCATCTATATCCAGATTTCAGATATATATTCGGCCACCCAATTGCCACTCAATACATACGAAGACAATTTGAATATCAAAACATCAAAACTTATGTAACATTTCACAAATTTTTAATAATGTGCTGTACTATCGCTTAGACGTACTTTCTTACTCCTCGAAAAGAATAAAATCTTTGTAAAAGGATAATCTTTATAGTTCAAAGACTTATGCAAGTATGTTTTATATCACAGAAACACTTTTGAATGTTGAATATTATTCAAGTTACTTGGTTTCGGTCTCGGTTTCGGCTTATGGTGAAAATGTCTACTATAAGGAATTGAAAAATGTATGGTTGCTAGGTAGAATACCAAAAAATAACAGGTCTTTGAGAGTTTCAGGAAATTTAAGAAAATTAGAATCAAAGTTTTTTGTAATCTGGCATTTGAAAAAGATCATCATAACTGTTATCAATGGAAAAAGAAATGATTGCTTGGTAGAATTCCAAAAAATAACAGGCCTTTGAGAGTCTCTGGAAATTTACCACAATCAGAATCAAAGTGTTTTGCTATCTGACTATTGAAAATGATCATAATTACTGTTAGAAATTGAAAAAGGTATGGTTGCTAGGTAGAATTCCAAAAAATAACGGGTCTTTGACAGTTTCATGAAACTTACCGAAATTAGAATCAAAGTTTTTTTTTTGCAATCTGATATTTGAAAATGATCATCATAACTGTTAGGAATGGAAAAAGATACTGTTGCTAGGTAGAAATTCCAATAAATAACAGTTTTTGAGAGTTTCAGGAAATTTACCAAAATTAGAATCAAAATTTTGTTGCAATCTGACTATTGAAAATGATCATCATTACTGTTAGGAATGGAAAAGGTCATGGTTGCTAGGTAAAATTCCAAAAAATAACAGGTCTTTAAGACTTTCCCGAGTTCCTATCGTTATTAATGCTTGTCTCTTGTTTTCATTATTGTTTTTTTAGTGAAGTTCGCTTGTAAATTGTGACATGTGATTGTAGTTTCAGGCCATCGTAGGTGTTTGTTGTTGTCCTGTTTTTTTGTTTTTTTGTTTTTTTTTTGTTATTTTAGGAAATTCAACCAAATAAGAATCATTTTTTTTTTTTGCAATCTGACTATTTAAAATGATTATCGTTACTGTTAGGAATTGAAAAAAGTATGGTTGCTAGGTAGAATTCCAAAAAGTAGCAAGACTTTACGACTTTAAGGAAATTTTACCAAAATCAGAATCAAAGTTTTTTGCAGTCTGACTATTCCACCTAAAGATAACATCTTACCTACCATGCACTGGGTTCCGAAGCTTCACAAAAATCCCTTTAAACATCGTTTTATTTCTGCATATAGTAAGTGTTCTACTACTAATTTATCCATCCATTTAACTAGTTCACTTATTTGTATAAAAGAGTTGGTTATTAATTACTTATCAAAACTGGTGTAAATTACTTTTGGAGCGTAAAAAATTCTATTCAAGTTTTAGATAAACTACAATCAATTCAAAGACCAGTCTCATCTATTGACAGTTATGATTTTTCTACAACTTATACTACCCTTCCACATGATTTGATTAAATCCAAATTTGGACAACTTATTAAATGGTCTTTTAAATTTTCTGGTCTGCAGTTCATTTGCCCTAACAAAAAGCAAGGATTCTTCTCTAATATTACCTACAATAATCATTGTTCCTGGACATGTGATGATATGATTAATCCACTCAAGCTTTTGCTGGACAATATTTTTGTTCGTTTTTGCAACACTATTTATCAACAGGTCATAGGTATTCCCATGGGTACAAATTGTGCACCTCTAATTGCAGATTTTTCCTTTCCAGTTACGAACGAGACTTCATGAAAAAACTTCAAAACGGAACCATACCAAACAGTGATAAACTTATTTCTATTTTCAATGATAACAGCAGGTATATTGACGATATCCTAACTATTGATAATCCCCAGTTTTTAGATTATGTAGACATTATTTACCCGCAACAACTAAAATTAAATAAAGCTAACAATGATTCAAAATACTGCCCTTTCCTGGATCTAACTATCATTATCGACTCTGGTAAAATAAAAACTAAAATATATGATAAACGGGATGAT
The DNA here is from genome assembly GCA_002080025.1 of Modiolus philippinarum. Taxonomy (NCBI): domain Eukaryota; kingdom Metazoa; phylum Mollusca; class Bivalvia; order Mytilida; family Modiolidae; genus Modiolus; species Modiolus philippinarum. Next base: position 4,161 of record MJUU01004798.1, on the reverse strand, counting down.
TTTGATTTCACTATTACTTATTTCCCATTTCTTGACGGCGACATCCCTCTAGCTCCATCCTACGGAGTGTATATTTAACAACTGGTACGATTCGCACGGGTTTGTTCTATTCTTGACGATTCTAATGAACGTAACCTTACTATCACAGCCAAACTTTTACAACAGGGTTACAGATTTCATAAGTTGTTGAATACATTGAAGAAGTTTTATAATAGATATGAACATTTGATATCTAAATATGGTGTCACTCGTAAACAGCTTATTACTAAGGGCATTTCTAATCCTCGTTTTTACGGAAATATTGTTAAAATGCCAAAAATTGATTAAACGTAACTTACATTCTTTACGTAATAGGGGATATTGACAAGATATACTGCTTGCATCCGTTAAATTAGCTTTGAGACCTAATGACCTGAAAATTTTGCACACACACTGGCCTTTCACTGATACTGCCGATGTCTACTGAAATTTATGATGATTCTTGACCAAACCCTTCGGGAAGTTTTGAGTTTGATTTTTTTTCCATAGTGCGACTATGTTCTACCAGCAGACTAGGCTCCTTGAGCTAGCCGGCAGTTTAGCGGCGAGCACCCCTTGACCCATTTTTCAAAATTACGCAGTTTTTTTCTTTCCTTTCAAGATCGTGGTCATGGAGTTAGTACTTCCTGTATTGGGTTTTAGTCGTATGTTTCTTATACTATAGGGAAACGGGACAGATAAAGGGGAGGTTTGGGTGCCCATAAACCGGTTTAATCCTACCGCTGGCTTTTGCTAGTGCCGTTACCAAGTCCGGCTGTCCCGAATTCCTATTGTTTTGTACGTTTGTCTCTTGTCTTATTCGTGTTTTTCATGGTAGTTCCATGACAGATTGTGGCATGTAACTATAATTTTCAGCCATTGTGGGTGTTTCCTGTTATCCATTCTTTTATATTGAAAATGATCATCATTACTGTTATGAATTGAAAAAGGTATGTTTACTAGGTAAAATTTCAAAAAGTAATGGGTCTTTGAGGGTTTCAGGAAATTTACCAATATAAGAATCATATTTTTGAAGTTTAAGTGGTCATACTAGCTGATGACATTAAAGGGTTGCTTAATTATACGATTTTATGTTAGAATATCCAAAATTAGTGGTATTTGACATTTTCAGGAAATTTACCAAATTTGGCACCGAAGTCAAAATTCTAAATTCTTATCTTGGATTCCAAAAACAATTAAAGTTATTCCCCATGAAAATGTAAACCACAAAATTAAAATGATACATAAAGTTCCAGTCATATGCTGAGTACTTATTGTTTTACGTCCCTTAAGGGCATGCCCCCAGGGGTCATACCAAATGTCCGCTATAAGTAGCAAATAAGATAAATATAATGAAACTCATATAGAAAGTTTCAGATTTCAAACATAAATACCTCATAAGTTTTCGCATATTATTGGATAACTCGAAATACATTTTCGCTTATTATTCCGCCCTAGTTTCAAATTTCAAAATTCCGAAACCTTCGGCACAGACAACTTTTATAATGCTACTTATACCCTTAAAACAATGTTTCTGCAACTTAAGGTGTAATAGGAGTTCTAGCTGAATCGTTTTTTTTTTTTTTTTTTTCGTTTCTTGGACCCCTAGAGGCCATGCCCTGAGAGGTCATACGAAAATTTTGACGCCCTCTGAGACGTTGCTACATTCCTGGGTTTCAACTTTCTAGCCAAATTAGTCTTGGCGATTTCTTCAGTTATTGGATATCGCAAAATTTCGTTTTCGCCCATATTTTGCCCCTAGCCCTAGTACAGATAATACTCTAGTATGGTGCCAAGTTTCAAATTTGTATCTCTTGTAGTTCTCGAGCTATCGGGGAGCACTACACACATACATACGAACGTACGGACGGACGGACTGCATAACAAAATCCTCCCGCTTTCGCTAAGGGGGATAATAGCGTTTTTATTGTTGTTCCATATCTTGAAGTCACCTTGAGGACTTCAATATTCAGCTTTGCAAATACCTCAAAATTAGCTCAAGACGGCCTTTTATATGCCTTTTCTCTCTTGTTAAATAAAAACGGCCTTAAAATTGTTGTAGTGATAATTGAAAGTAGTTAACCATAACCTCGGTATACGTTTGTTGATGTGTGACGCCGAGAATTCACATTAAATTTAAACTTCTAGAACTACATCTTTTTGACTTACATCTAGAATTGGACGAACATCTCAGTGCTAAATTTTACGACAAAAGTGACGACTTTAATTTTAAAATTATTAATTTCTCTAACAAGAAACAACGGAAGTAGAATACCAAAGGAACAAAGGAGTGGTATTCACAAAAATTGAATCAAAGATATGGCAAAACCGAGAACACAAAACAATGTAATATTCCAGCTTCTCCTGCTTACGGGGTGAATGTTTCATTGTTCATTTGTTACGCAAGAGCAAGCACCAATTATGTAAACTTTTTCATTTGACATAGTTATCTCCGTGACTGGCTTATTAATTAAGGCTCCAAAAAAGTCCGTCTCATACAATCACTAACAAGTTCTTTAATAGATATCAATCTCTTGTGGCAAAATATGAAATTTCGGTCCGAGCTGTGAATCAATTTTTTTTTTACTTGATACTAGGGTGCAAATTTCTTTTCACTTTCTACGACCTTTCAATAGCTACCGGACACTAACGCGATGGAAGGGGAGGTTTAGGCACGATAAAACCTGTTTAACCCACCATTTCCTTTGAAATGCCTGTACCAAGTCAGGACAATTTTTTCGGACATAGGATGTTCCCTAGTGAGCTGTGAATCAAAGCTACACTTACTTCTGCTTCATACATTTATTCTTTTATATGTTGACGAAGAATAATGATTCCAAATCTTTGCTATATGAGAAATGTGATGATGATAACACCTGATTACGAATTTCCCCTTTCCTAACACTAACAATCCTGCCTGGGCTGGTAAGTGATCGCTGAGCATGAGGTTTATACGGTGATTTTAGAAAAGAAGAAAACTGCTAGGTTAAGAATATGTTCAGCCTTTGTCACTTTCGTCCTTCTAGAAATTCTGGTACTGTTGAAAGATATCGAGCCTTGGACTCACAATTTGACATTTTCACGTGTCCTTCCCGGGATTCAATCCACCTTGCCAACTTGACGGATGGTGTATATGTAGCAGAATTACTCAACCGGTGCTAGGGTTCCTCTTGAGCTTACTATTAGGTATGAGCAAAGCTCATTTTTGAAGGCCTCATGGTGACTTTATGATGAAGAAAACAATAATAAAAGCTGTGTTCTATTGCTTTGTTTTACAATGTATTTGTAGAGACTTTGTCTCATGGGCATTTTATTCATATCCCTTCATTGAATATCGAATGCTACTCCCGATTATCAGAGTTAACACTGTCAGTCCTTCAATTTGTGATTTTAGTATCTTTGTTAGCATCCTAAATAAACACTATGGGCGACATACTTCGGATATGTAATTTCGTAAATAAATCAACAAATAAAGGGATATGGAGTAAATGTACATGGGACAAAATCCCTATAAATACATGGTAAGGTGACTGATGTTTAAAAGAGTAAAAACTGATTTCTCGTTTCCTCAGTCTTTTTTCTGGTATCTGTCATTACTTAGAATTGTGGAATTTATTCTTCTTTGTATCTTTGGCATTCTACTACTGTTCTATGATTATTATTTATTTTAATAAATTCTTTACTGCAATTTTGTTCACACTGAACTGATCCGATTATCTAACAAATGACCGGTTAAAACAGGTTTCGATAAAAATTAATGCATTTGCAAAATTGGTGTGCTGAATGAAATAGATTCATGGAAAAATAAACATACCTCTTTCTAACAAGAATTTGCTACAAAGAATCCCAAAACAACGCAAAAACAATTCAGAGAAATTTTTAACTAGATTTACTTTTAGGCACAACGTACGAAGAAAATACAATGGTTCCGGCTCGACTTAAGAAAATTTTTATCACGACACAGCTCCAACGCTGACATAAAAATTGCGTTTAATATTATTTGTGACGTGAATTTGATCATTACACATGGGAACGCGAAAATCTTAGACTTCCTTACGTGACTGCTTATTACAAAAAAGGAAAAAATGAGGGCGGAAAAGTAGTTGATATGGCAAAAATCCGTAGGTTTTCAAAAAACGTTTT